>UELX01005189.1:0-14644 GCA_900480035.1 Eupelmus urozonus | reverse complement strand
AAGATGTCAAAAGAAAAATTGGAATATGAAAAATTACAATCGCGTGAAATTTATAGTGAGATAAACGAAAAGTTTTTCTTGGCTTTGGACAGTATACCTACTGCAATTTTATGTAAACTGCCTGGGTTTAATGCAAAGGTATATCAGCAGTTAAAAATCTTCCATCAAAGTGTAAAAGCTTGTATACGAAGGAATAAACGAAAACTGTTAAGTTTAGATCAGATGGAACTGTTAAATTTAGAACCTCCAGAAGATAATGACTCACTTATTAATTCTGTTACTTTAAATAAAGATTTAACAACAAATTATATTTTAAAACGTAATCAAGAATTAAATCTTGATTGTATAAGAAATATTACAAATAATGAAGGCCAGATAGTAATGCCTGTGGTTGATCTCAGAAAGCCTCTGCAAAATAGGAAAAGTTGCTTTCAATGGAAAAAACCTATGAATTTAAGTTTAACCTTACCTTCTCAAGAACCAGAAATATTAAAAAATGTTACTACACAAATCCAAAATCTTCCATCTTCTTGCATTACTTCAAATGTTAAAAATATCGTAAACTCTAATAGATTACATTCTTTTGAGTATAAAAAAAATGAATTGGATTTAGAAGAAATTATAAAAGTTGATGCAGGAAAGATTTTTTCATCAAATTCTATCATGTGGAAT
Organism: Eupelmus urozonus; assembly: GCA_900480035.1. Taxonomy (NCBI): domain Eukaryota; kingdom Metazoa; phylum Arthropoda; class Insecta; order Hymenoptera; family Eupelmidae; genus Eupelmus; species Eupelmus urozonus. The sequence goes on along the minus strand of UELX01005189.1, from coordinate 13,972 downwards.
GATTCCCCAGGTTGTAATTTTAGTTTTATTACAGATCTTATAGTAATTATCTTAGATATAAAAAATATAAGAAAACTAATTTATTATATTTTAAAAATTTATACTTTATTTTAATACATTTTTAAAAGATGATTTTGAACAAGCATCACAGACCAATGATGTATTACTCTGGAAATCTGATGTGAAGGATTTGAAGAATACTGCATCAGAAATAAGATTTATAGGAGATATAAAAAATGATGGTGCAAATGGTATTTTTAATAATTTGGATTTTGCTCACTGCCGTGAAATGTTGAATGTAAGCCTTTTATTCAAATAATTCACCTAAATAAATAATTACTCAGATAATTCTATAGAATTTACATAATAATTTAATAAATTCAATGCAGAAATTTAGAATGAATTTTGGTCTTCACCAATTCAGACCAAATCAGTTAGCTGCCATAAATGCTATCATTCTAGGACATGACTGTTTCGTGCTAATGCCCACTGGAGGAGGAAAATCCTTATGTTATCAACTTCCAGCACTACTCTCCGCTGGTATAACCATTGTAATTTCACCTTTAAGGAGTCTGATTTATGACCAAACGCAAAAGTTATTGTCACTAGATGTAGGTTTATACTCCAAATAAAAAGAAAGATAAACTTTATAACTACATTAAAATCTACTTTTTTATTTTTTAATCATTTACCACTGTTTTAACACATGTTTAATAAACGCCAGATTCCTACACTGTACCTGACGGCTGACCTGAACGACGCGAGCGTCTCAAAAGTTTATCGTAAGATGCTTGAAGCTGAGCCCGAGTTGAAACTTTTATACGTGACGCCGGAGAAAATCATGCAGTCAGAAAAATTCTCCAGTAGCTTACAGACGCTCTACCAGCGTGGAAAACTTGCAAGATTTGTGATAGACGAAGTGCATTGCGTTAGTCAATGGGGCCACGATTTTAGGCCTGATTACAAGAAGCTCAGCATGCTGAAAAAGAATTTTCCTGGTGTTCAGATCATAGCCCTCACTGCTACAGCTACTGAACGCGTTAGGGGCGACATTCTACATCAGCTCCATATTAGTTCGCCTAAGTGGTTTGTATATATTTCTACGATTTTTATTCGTTTTTCCAATTTATAAAAGATTTATAATTTCTATATCTTATTATTGTTTTAAAAATATATTAGAAACTAAAAAAAAATTAGTTTAAAGATCATTTTATATTTGTTATGAAAAGGGAAGTGATATTTATTAGAATATAAAATATTTATTATTTTTTTTTGTTTATTTATATCGTTTGGATTATAATTTTTCTGATTTTTTAAATTCTAACTTTTTATCTATTAATAACATTTATATTCTGGACAAAAATATCATTTAAAGTATAACAATTTTTAATTCAAAGTTTGAAATTTTGTATGATATATCCACCTAAAAAATTTCCATTCTGAAAAACAGCCCTCTTCAATGAATGAATAAAATAGACAAATTTCTATGAATGAATTGTATATTCTAGGTTTATTTCGAGTTTCAACAGACCAAACTTACGTTATACTGTTATCCAAAAGAGAACTAAATCTTCATCCCAGCAGATCGTTGACATAATAAAGAGTAAATTTCAAAACGAATGTGGTATCGTTTATTGCATCTCGCGAAAAGATTGCGAAAATCTAGCACAAATTTTGTGCGACAACGGAATTAATGCGCTATGTTATCACGCTGGTCTTCCTGATAAAGTTCGAATAGAGAGACAAAGCGAATGGACTTCTGAAAAGGTAATGTTGCTCATTAAATTTCAGTTTACATCATATCTTTTCTAGTTTAAGAATCAATAAGATGTAATTATTTTCAATTAGTATTGATCAGATCGTTGATTTATTGATCAGGTTTCAGAAGATAAGATTATAAGATTGAAAAAATAAACACATAAATCTTAAATAAATTGTTTTAATGATTATATTTATTGCAAAAATTTATCTTTATTACAGCAGTATTGTCTTATAATCTATTTGAGTAGCTCAATATCGATTTTTTTGTTTTTTGTACATAAGTGATTTCTTTACTTTCCATTTAGGTAGATGTTGTATGTGCAACGATAGCTTTCGGCATGGGAATCGACAAGCCGAACGTTCGATACGTGCTTCATGAAACATTGCCAAAGTCAATCGAGGGGTACTATCAGGAGAGTGGCCGAGCTGGAAGGGATGGTGAGCCTGCTGACTCCATAGTCCTCTTCAATTACGGAGACGTATACCGCTGGCGTTCTCTCATGGAACAAAGTGGACGTGACTATCCTGAAGCTCTTAAAACTCATCTTGATAATTTATATAAAATTGCGAGCTTTTGTGAAAATTTAGCTGACTGTCGAAGAGCTTTACAATTAAATTATTTCGGAGAAAAATTTGAACGAGAAAATTGTATTGCCAACAATAAGACAATGTGCGATAATTGCAAAACTCACGTGAGTTCATCTGAAAATTCGTCTATTCGTAAAAATAAACTAACTCCTATCTGCAACAAACCAAAATTTCTAAAAAGAATGCGCTTCTAATTTATACAAGAATAATTGTCATTACATAAATAAGTTTAGACTTAAAGTTTTACAGTTTTAAGCGTTTATGTAATTATTTATAATTATGTAATATTGTATAATGATGTTAAAATTAGAAAATAATATTTATCATCGAAGATATCTGCAATTTTTTAATTTTATCCATTGAATATTGATTTATTTATAATAATTCTATATTAACTATTTATACAACTGTGTAATACAAAAATAATATTGAAATTGATTTTATTCTATTATGCTATAATTAGGATCGATTCGTTAATTTGGACGTCACAGAACATGCTAAAGCTCTAGTTCAGTTGATCCAAGATTTAGAAAAAGTGCGTAAAAATAACGTTACAATTCTGCAGGTAGTCGACATTTATAAAGGATCTGACATTTCGACTATAAGTTACAAATTAGGTATAAACAAATGTTTATAATTCTTTGAAATCTTTAATAATTATTTTAATACAATGCATACCAAATTTTTAATGTGTGATGAGGAATGAAAATTGCAAATAATTTTGTTCAAATCTTTTTGGCTTTTTTTGAATATTAGAAAAATTAAATAGAATTCAAAATTTATAATATTATTTACAATTATGTGTATGTGTTGGTTGCGTGTGTGCGTATGTGTTAAGAAATCTTAATTTGTTGAATAGCTCGTTTTTAAAATTGTTTCTTCTATCATGGTAATAACTTTTATATAGAGAGTACTAACAGAATCTCAATTCCAAAATTTAAAAAGAAATCGGCTAATTTCATTTTTTGAGAGAGCATTTTTTAATTTTAAATATTAAACTTATTTAAATAAGTATTTGTTAATTGTAAATAACATTATAAATTTTGAACTGTAATTATTTTTTTTAGTTTTGAAAAGAAACGTCGTTGATTTTAATAAAAAAAATTAATGTAATTTTTGTTTTTTATTTGAAATGTAATTGCTTTTTGTTGAATCGTTGATTTTAATATGTTTAACAAACTTGCAGGCCATAGTTTTCGTGAATGGTATGGTCAAGGTAAAACTTTGACAAAGAACGAAATTGAGCGACTTCTACATAATTTGGTGGTTGAAGGTTACTTGTGTGAAAACTTGCAACCTAATAATGGAATTGTCTGCGCTTATGTTGCAACTGGGAGACTTGCAAATGAGCTTCTTTGCGATAATAACGTACAGGTAAATTATTGATTTTTTGTAGAGCTTCATATAATAAGTTTCTTTGTATTAAATATGTTATATCAGTCATAATGAATTTATAGGATACTACTACTATAATGAAATAGTAAATAACATATTTGTTGAAATTTAGTTTATAAAATTTTCTACTTAAAAAATACAATTAAATTAAACTTATTTCATATATAATCCGTTTACTCAGATAACCCTACAGAAAAAGTCAGAACCGCAGAAAACAGTTTCCAAAACTTCTGTTCCGCAAATATCGACCGTAACAAACGTTAAAATAAAGGACCTTGAACAGCGTTGCTACGTTGAGTTGCTGGCAAACGTAACTGGTATCTCGAGTGCCCTCAACGTTTCAGTTAACTCGATCATGAATATGATGGCATTACGCACAATGAGTCAGCAACTGCCTTGTAACGAAGAAGAAATGCTGAAGATACCTCACGTTACTCAAGCTAATTTCGAAAAATATGGCCAAGCACTACTCAACGTTACTCAGAAGTACGCCAAGAAGAAAAAAGGTTTGTTATACTTCAGAAGTCATAAACGTAGTTATCCATAAAAGAGTTTTAAATATAATTTTATTTTAGAATTGTTGGAAGAAGAAAAACAGAATCGGTCTTCAGATGCAGTATTTGAATTCGACGACAGTGATACTGACAGTGATTGGAAGGATCTTTCTAAAAAATCGCAAAATGCACATAAACGCAACAAATACAGATCAAATGCAAACTCTAAAAGATTTAAAAGTAACAATAATTCTTCCGCGCCAAGGTAAGTTTAAGGTATAGTTTTATTTAATTATATAAATTTTTCAGGAACCTATAGTATGAGAAATTTTGTTACTATTTAACTGAATAGTTTGCAATTGTTTGATTTACAAATAAAATAATTTATCTGATGTTTTTTTTTTCAGTTCGACAATAACTAGCGCAGAATCTGTAATTAATAGCGCTTCAAACAATATGAATGAAAAAAGTTCTAACAGTATTAATATTAATACTTTTGAAAATAATCTAAATACAACTTCCAACAGCTCTAAAAACAATTCTTATATTCCAAAAAGAAATAAGGCACTTAGTTTTACAAAAGGAAGTAAATTTTCTGCTGGAAAAGGGAAAAATACTCTAATGGTTGGCAAGGGTCCAGGATTATGTGAATTTACCAAAAAGTATCTAGCTAAGAAACCTCAATGATTTTTTTTTTATTTTTTATTTATTTATTTATTTATTTTGTAATTAAACTAATAGTTAACGTAACTGAAAACTATAAAATATAGTTTGAATTATGTGCATATAGTAACAATTTTCTGTTTCATGTGAGTAAACAGGAAAAAGAAAGGAAGAAGAATAGGATTTAATAGAATAGGAGAATTTATTTATTTATATTTTTATTTATAATGAACTAAAATGCAAAACTTCTATTACATTTAAATTATTTATTTTCTATAAAAAAAACTATTTTGTATATATCATTTGTGTTCAATAAGAATATGTAACATAAGAATTTTCTAACAAGTAACGTTATCGAAATCTGTTATTTTCATATTGAACTTTTGAACTAGTCGTTATTTATATTAATGTTTATTATATTCATTTTTATTTATATATTTTATTTATATCATTTCTCCGAGTGGTCGGATTGTTAATTCTGTAACTTGTACGTGGTGCGGTCTGGAAATAGCAAAAATTATAGTTTCTGCAACATCCTCAGCCTCTAAGGCTGGAAAATGTGCGTACGGCGATTTGTCAAAATCAGTCGCTTCGAAGATATCCGATCTGACAACTCCTGGACTGATACTCTGAAGCAAATAGAAATAGAACATTATTATCATACTTATTTCAAAAGAAAACTTATCTTTATAATTTCTTTTGATAAACATTCTACTATACAAAAATTATTTACTGTTATTCTTATTTTGCCACCTAGCAACTCCTTTTGTAATGTTTCCGTAAGGGCAGTGACTGCGTGCTTAGTAGCTGAATAGGCGTTAAAATGCAAGCCTTCCACTACATGCACTCTATGTCCTTGAATACTAGAGATGTATAAAAATTAATTACTCTAATCATTAAAACTTATGATTTAAGTACAATTTAAATACCTATTCATATTGATAATATGAGCATCGTGATCGTTTTTCTTCATCAATTTTATTGCTTCTCGAGAGCAATAAATTACACCAAGAACATTTACGGCAAACTGGTCATGAATATCTTTTATATCGACTTCTACAAATTAAGTATAGCTATTTAAAGTTTGATATCTTTTAATTGCATGTTACAAATTTTATTCATAATAAAATAATAAATTAAAGAAATTTTTTTACTACATTTTATAAAATTAATATTTTTTCTATGATTTATATATATAATAACAAAAAAAACTTTAATATAGTAAGCATTAATCTTAGAATTTTTTTCAGAATTTAGCAGTTATTTAAAAGTGGTTGGTTGGAAAATTTGGCATCTACTGTATACGTTCTTTTTCATTTCATACAATAAATTTAGCTACACCCGCCATAGGCCGCCCTTATATCAAATATGTAGCTCGTCGGCTATTGGTAGCGGTATTCATCCAATAATAAGTACCGGCTGATGCAACAACCAGGACACGCCCTCTTTCCCCCTGTGTGAACCTGTGCCCAACGGACGCGGCGCGACTAATGTGATTTTGGGACTCGGAGGCGGAGTCATATATATTCGCGGAGTTACGTCAGTGTAGTGAGAATTGTGACGTTAATCTTTTTTAAAATTGCATATGATACACAGACATTGTGTGAGCTAGTTTAATGTATATGTACGTAGTGCTGTTTTAAGTGATGTTTGTGATTAACATGAACATTGATAAGAATTAAGTTTGGTTCGATTATAATGCATAATTGCATAATTCAACTTAACCTAACCTTTTCGACCAATAGGTAAGTTTTTATTATACTTTATATAAATATAGTTCACAATCAAATAATATATGCCTCTGCTAAGCAAATAACGAAATGGTTATGTTAACTCCCGAGCATGGCATTTAACTTTTTATTGTAATTTCCTTAGTAATAAAGGTCTATAGAGATTAAAATAAGGTCTAAAAATTAAAATTAGGTCTTAAGATTTACATATGTAAATAATTCAGACTAGCTAATGAAAGAATTCATCACGAAAATCAATTTTACACTAAAATTCGCTGAAATACTGAACGTTAATGTGTTATGCGTTTCCATACCTACAAGTGAATTGAGCCTTACAATTCCGGCATTGTTGACGAGTATGTGCACGCTGCCGAAATTTTGTTCTATTTGCTGGAAGGCGAAGGCGACGCTGTGCTCGTTGGTCACGTCGCACTCCTGTGCGTAAAATTTGCCCTTGCCATTTGGAGCATTAGCCATGGTTTCCTTGCGATACAAAATTTTTTAATTTTTAACACTGATATTGGATGAGTATTTTAAATGTCAAGTACTTACGCTGCTTGTTTTGAAATGAAAACGATATGATGATTGATCATGAAAGTGAGTTGATTAATCGTGCTCTAAGGTTTCTAAGTTGCTCATTCATTGACTAATGTAATTAGTAGAACCCTGTTATTGCAATTTTTAGGAAAATATTAATGTAAACTTAAGGTCAGACGTTTTATTAAGACGTTATAGAGAGCGTAAAATCCCCTGATATCGGCAATTACTACACCTTATTCAATATATTCAATATATATATTTTTTAGATAATTTATTGGAAAAGTAGTTCTTGTAATTTCTGTTAGATAAATGAGCTTTTCCGAAATCACAAGGAAAATCCAACAAAGATCTTGTTAAAGATAGTAGTTTTTCTTTTTTAAGTTTTATGATTTATGCAAAATTTCAATATGATTCGACAGTTGGTGACCGAGAAATTTCGTAAAATGCGTGTTCAAAAAACACGTTTTTTCGACTGAATTTTTCTGTATAAAAAAAGTTTTGATTTTGGAATGCTGGAATTGGGAATAATAATAATTAATCTCCACATTTCCACTGCATTTTACATTGTTTTTAAATATATTGTAAATATGCATTTTAATTTTAGAGGTTATAAAATAATAAAATATAAAAGTAATTATTTGAAGGAGATTATCAGAAAAGTATTAATTTTATAACATTTAAATTAGATAAAAAATTATTTTATTATATTAGATCATACGGTCGTTTTTCGGTTGGAGATTAAGTTGCTAGTTATAGATTTATTAATATAATAAAAACGAACAAAAGAAAATATAAAAGAAAGCATTATCTCAATTAATCGAGTTATCAATAAACTATTAACAGTAAAATTCACATTAATTTTTTTATATATTGATGATAATGATTATGATGATTGATGATAACGATTGATTTATAAGGTCTCGACTCAATTTTTATATCGGTTGCACAAACCAGCTTCAATTCACCACCATCTTTGGCGAATTACAGTATATTTATTTACACCGATTATTGTTCAAAACAATATATTATCTAATGAAATGTAATTTTAAAAAGGCCGTGAATTGATTTTTTGTCCACTTTATTTAAACTGCAGTTTCTTGAAACTTCTTTTAATGGCTCGCATCGTTTTTTTTTTGCTGTTATATCAATTTATCAATTTCTATACAATACTCTTGAAAATTTATATTTTTTGTATAATATGTATATATTTTAACGTACTTTTAATCACAAAATTTCGTATACGTTAAAATAATAAATAATTAATTTAATAATTTTAAATTAAAAAAATTTTTAGATAATAAATATATGAATATATTCTATCTAACAAGTGTTTGCTTATTCGTTTTGTTTTTAATTATTTTTTTTTTATTTAATAAAAAAACAAGAACCAATCTACTTACTTCCATTCTGTGTTTCCTCCGGGCTAATCCAACAACGATCAGACCCTCGCGAAGCAGAGCCTTTGCGATGGCCAATCCTATGCCCGCAGAAGCTCCAGTTACCACAGCAACTTTACCTATCCAACGATCCATTTTTTCTAATAGTTACTATCTTTTAATCAAAATAAAGTATCGTCACATTCGAATGCGCTCTTTTAAAGAATATTGATAAGCTTCTAAAGAATAAGAGAATAGTAAAGAATTGTCTTGACAGAATCGATAGTATAACGCAACCTTTTGCAAATCAAAATAATTTAAAAGTTTTTTTATCCTTTTTTATGCTGATAGTTAAAATATATACCTATTGGCAATACCACGATTTTAGCGCAATGATCGTTCAACCTACATTAGCACGCGCACTGCCAGTACTGCACCGCAAAAGTCGTTCGCCCGACAGCGCCGATCTCTCATATTTATGTCCCCGGCAAGTCCCTTAAAGCCAATGTGGGCGAGAGAGTCTCCTTTCGCCATCTTCGCCGGCTCCTCGGGACACTCGATCGAAGCATCATGTTTCCCGCCGCGACCGCACAAAACAAATGGGCTCGACTTTCCGCGCATTCTGGGTCCCATTTTTCTCCGCGTTTATATAGTTTCTGCGTCCGTTCGTTCATTTAAAGATTTCTTTTTGTGGGTAGTTGCCCAAACGATTAATTACCGTCGTGATTCATTATGGGCATATGGAATTAACATAAATGCTTGTTTTCGTGGAAATTGAAGATGTGGATATTGACAATTGTTCATAATAGCTTCGTTTTTTGCGTAAGGGGTTACAAACATTAAGAAACGAAATTATAACCCAGTTAAAATTGTTTCATCATTGTAATGATGTTAATAATAATATGCATTATCTAAAGGGGAAATATTTGATTATTTCTATGTTTGAGCTACTACTATTGGAGGAATTTAAAAACATTCTAAAGTTTATTGAAAACAGAAAAAAAATAGTTTGTTATCTGGTTTATATCACATCCTAGATGGTTTGTAGTAAATAATTCAGAATAATGAATTTTGCGAACAACGTTATTGTGAAGTTCAATATAAAAATCAATTAAACAAAATATTTTGTCCTTAATCATCTTGGATTCGTAAATAGAAATTCCGAATGAAATCTAAGATGCTTAGATTTGAGTAGGAAATGCTTAATCAGGTCAATTGTTTGGTAATTACGATTCGTTATCTTACTGCTATAAAGATCTCTGAAAATGCATTGGAGAAAAATAACACATTGATAAAAATATACTTATTTACTTGAAATATTTGTACGAATACAAAATTATATATTTTCTTCTATGTACATAAATGGTTTGGTACGCCAAATGTAACGGACAGATAATAGTAAAATATCGAATTTGCCGAAGTGGTTGCGAGGACAAACCAGTTAGTTATTGATTACTCTTAATATTGTACGAATTAATCGTCTCTTATAACTGTGTCAGAATAAAAATGTAAAGAAAAGTAAAAGTATTTAGTTGCTCATTAATTCTCAATTTCTACTCGAATAAAATAATGTTCTGTACGGGAACAATTAAAAATATATTAAAATAATCTTTATATTTGAATTCTAAGTATAATACCTTCACAACATTACAGTTCGTAGTATGTTCAAGTAAGTTGCTGATGTTTTTAGTACCTAAAAAGATGTATTTATTTTTTTTTAAATAATAGGTTGAATACATTTTAAAAATACAAAATTAACACTTTCTAAAATTTACATTGCCAAAAGTAGCTAGCGACAAGTATACCAGTTTACCAGCGGTAATTTTTGCTGGATAAAAATTTGCGATAAGCATAATCATTATTAGATCCTCTGCCTTCTTTCCTGGCAATGAGTACCATTGAATGGTATAAGAAACTTTGCCAACTTGTTTACACTATTGGAAAAATTTGTTTTGTAATAGGGTAGATGTAGTTATTACTTGAGTTGTCCCTGTTACTGCGGATTTTTTCAGAAGAGAATAAGTCTATCGAATTTACTTGAGGGGCAAATGCAGTGGTGTTCTTTAATCATTAATTACAGTTAAGACTTGATAACATCCGAATTAAACGATATTTATAATGTAGTTTTATTATATTTACAGTTAAAATCGCAGTAATTGGGCCAACCATGTTGAAAAAGAAAATGGGGGTATTACTGCGGCATAACAGATGGTCAACCTTAATTTTTTTTTTTTTTTTTTTTTTTATTCACTTATGTTCATACTGATTCGGAAATATATCACTAATCAACAAATATTTCTTAAAATTTTCACATAAAAGTTTGTATGTACGTAAACGAGTTTCAAAATCGCAGTAATACCCACAGATTATAAATTGACATCCGCAGTACATAATGCGTAGTATCAGGCAGACAACCGCACCGCAATAACTGCAGCAGTGAGTAATATAAATACATTTTGTTTTTCAATAAATAAACATACTTAAAAGATTTTAACAGGATTTTATTAATTAAATAATTTTATTTAAAAGATTTTAATCGGTGATATATCAAACTTAAGTCCTTAAGGTGGCTGCGCCATGATAGAAAAGATAACAAGAAGTAAACGAAGAAAATATGAGAAAGTATGAGTTTTGAGTATTCTATTGCAATAATTTTTTATGGGGGTCATCGACCAATCAGAAAAGAAAAAAATTGTTGAAAATCAAATATTTAACATAGGCTCTTACGGGATAATTAACATTTTTACCTTTAATTAAATAAATTAAATTATTATAGATTATTATAGATTATTATAGATTAGACTGAAAATGTGAGAAATAATAGTCTTCTATTTATAGATTACAATGAGACAAAAAAATCGCTTGTTATCGATGAAAGTTACAATATAACTTAATTAATAATACGAAATTACAAGTTTTTCCTTAAATTAGAATTTCGAAGGTAAGGACTTCTCTTTGTTTATTAAAAGAATTATATAATAAATATAAAGAATTTTTAACATGACTGAATAATTTTTTAAAATAAAATATTAATTGCCCCCCACGGGGCCGCTTGATGATACAGGGCAGCGTGGCGCAGCTGCCTTAATATGATATTTAGAGAAAGTAGAAGTATGTATTGCAATAAAACCAATGAAACACCAGCGCAGTAATACCCCCTTTTACCCTATTTACCATTGAATGTGTATATACAGTTCACAAAAAGCACTTGTAAAATTAATATTTGAAAAAGAATTTCTTTATAACATGAAAAATAAATTTCTATAAACTATAAATTTTAAAATTATATGTAAATATAAGTATATCCAATCACTCAAGAGTAGGCAAAAGTTAATATTTTTCAGAGCTATGTTTTACCATTCCAGTTAATGAATTTTTATACTTATATAACAATTTATTCAAATTAATTAGATATTACCCTAGTAGAAATGATTCCATTAAATGGCTAGTCAATTTCTAGGAAAAATGGATCCAATTCTATTTCTTAACCTCTAACAATTTTAAATGAGTAAATTTCTACCAGGGTAGTCTCTTAAAATGTCCATAAATTTAGATGTATCTTATTTTTAGACAAATCTAAATATAAAAATTGTCGTATTCTAATGAATAAAAAGTTTCTTTGTGCTTCTTCTTGATATAATTTTGTTTAAAAATATTTGACGTTATTAAGTACTTGTTCAGTGAGTAGTTCGCCTATGTAACAGAATATAAAAATATTGAAAATGAATGATAGTAGAATAATGCAATAAGACATTGTGCTTATTGTGTTTTGACTTTTCCATTCCTGAAATTGTAAAATTGTCAAGTCTTCTGAAATTAGTTTGATTTTTATTAAAATAAACAAAATATTATTTTTAACAGTACCGTAATAAAGTAGAATTCAAGGAAGCATATGTCCATTGTGCATCCAATAAATTCCACAAAACAAACAACATTTAGATTTTCTTCTACACGCTTCGCAAAACTGTAATAAAAAAATAAAAAAAACTTCAATCTTATTAATTACAATATTTTACATCTATGTATTTAGTTATATAGTATGTTACATTATTGATGTGTAGATAAACTTAAGAAAATTTTAATGTAATTTTAATTTTGTAAAAAAGTTCTTTTATATCTTTTAACGCGTACTCTTTAAAAAGCAGTTAGAAAACACTAATAAATAACAAATATTATTTGAATTGAAAGCTTAAGAAAATCTTCGAATCACACGAATTTCACTGTTTTTTAAGATTAAAGTTAAATAACTTTTTCAAAGCTTTAACAACCCCAATTTTTCTAAACTGATTTAGTTTCCTCGTAGTTTATAGAATCATTATCTATATTCTTACAAAAAAATATTGGACAGAACAATGTAAAATATGAAAATATATAAAATAAAATCGTATCCTGTGATGGCGTATAAGACTCTGTACTAATAGAACTGAAAAATTTGAACTTTGATTTTTTTTTTTTAATCGTTAACCTGCTCTAATAAAAGAGGGAATTAGTAGAGGTGAGTCGGAAATGAAGAAGAATATTGTATACCTAAGGAATTATTATGCATATTAAAATTATGTGCCAAAAGCTTATTTTATTCTAATATTTTTTTTGTGGGTCTATTTTAATTAACCTCCCTAATGTTGGCACAGTACTTTTTTTCTACAGTAAAATTAACTATTGGATAATTTACCGTAAATTTGCCGTGAATTATCCATGAAGTTAGATAATTTTCCGCGATTTACTTTGAAAAAATAACCAGGTACTCTACAAGTTGATATTAAGTTAGCAAGTACCTCCAGAAATAACCTAAAAAAGTGATAACATAACGTAAAACCCTCTAAAATAGTAGCTAAAGGGATATATGTGGTTAATTAAGCAGTAATATCACAGAATATCATAAATAAGTTGTCAAATTGAGGAAAATAACGTAAAAAATAGAAAAAATAACGTAAAACCCCACGAAATAACGGATACTTGCAGAGCTATTATTTATTTACTTATTATTTAAGTAATTAAACGGGCAATTTGCCCTTTACATATTAAAATTACATAAAATTGTATAGGTACCGTCGCAAGACAATATAAAGAGGTTAAGTTCCGGTAACTAAAATATATATGAATATAAAAACCAAAGATTTTAAGGAATTCTTAAAAGATAAAATTCTATTCATAGAAGTAATGCGATCAGAAAGGGTATTCCATGATTTTTTTAATCGATTAATAGAGGGGTAGAATCCAAACCTCACGCTATAAAAAATCTGTTCATGTAATTTAATTAATTGTTTCTGCAAATCCGTCTTAATAAATTATTGAAGGTTAAAAAGGAGGATTTTTACTTACCGGATTTAACAAGGTATCATCCCTGGTACACTGAGAAAAATGTCTTAATAAAAATTACTATATTTTTTGTAACGCTGTGACATACTCGTACAAAGACAAAAAT
>UELX01005188.1:0-14645 GCA_900480035.1 Eupelmus urozonus | reverse complement strand
CACCTCGAGAGTAAAGTCAATTATTCCCTCGGGAATAATATACGACTTTACTCCCTTGGTGCATAATGTACTATTACGTAATTTTCAAAAACGATAAGTGCATATACTGGGCGAGAAAAAATATAAATAAAAATGTAGGAGATAAAATTTTATTTAAGCGCTTATACAAATTAAAGATTTTTATATAAAAAATTATGAAGGACCAAAAATTAAACTAAGTTTATCTTGTTAAAATTTAACATTGATTTTCATAGAAAAATTAAAAGCTTAATTTTTCATCGTCCGTAACTTTTTATATAATAAAACGTTTTATTTGTCTAAGAATTACATAAAAGCTCATAACTTGCACTTTAAATTGACTTTTCAAATAACTCTTAATAAATATCTTGAACAAGTTGTAAGGGTTCATATTTTTTGGTCGGTTATGCTTAAATGGGCCATATTTTCACAGAATTTTCAGATCATCAAATGATATAAAATTAAATGAAAGAAAAAGAGATATATAAATAAGGAAAAACAAAGTTTGCATGTTCTGTGCTTTTTTCTTCGAGTCGAATAACAAAAAAAGTGAAAGAATTGCTGCTTTGTAAAAGCCGAAAAAGGGAAAATACAGGGGAAAAGAACGGATAGATTTCGGAACTGGAATCTGGACGAGCCTCGCAGTTGATTAGACTCTATTTACTGGAGGCGAGTTTACTGGTCTGCTTCTCTCTCTCTCTCTCTCTCTCTCTCTGTCTTTTTCCTGCTAGCTCCCTTTGGTTTTCCACCCTCGCCGTCTTCCCTTTTAGCCTATTTCACCCCCTTTGTGGCCAATCAAGCACCATAGACGAGCTACGCGTCTCCTCATAATACGTCGATACTCGTTTCATTGAAGTGTGTAGAGACTATCCAAATGTTTCTTTTCGGCTTTCGCCTCTTTTTTCCTTTTGCTTTTATTCTGTTTTTATTGTTCCGACAAAATATCATTTACAAAACTCTTTTTAGGAACATAGTTTTATGCTTTCAATAAACTGCAACAAAATTGTTGGTATTTGCATTTCAAATATTTACAAATTGCAGTGATTAAAGTAATGTTCAAATTTTCAAGATATCGTTAATATATGTTAGTAAAAATTTTTAATGTATGTTAGTAAAAATGACCCTATAACAAGAGAAATTTTAAATTAAATCAATGTTTATATAAAATATTCAACAATAAAAATCTACTATAATAAATGCCACCTATCTAAGAATTTCCCTTAAAAATAAAACATCTAATTATTCTACTCAAATACGAAAAAAAGCATAAAAATTCGCATCGCCCACCTCCACACCCGCTCTCAAATCTTCCAAGCCCTCGCACATCCAAATCGCCTTCCAAATTTCACCTTTCATCCCTCGCGCTTTTTTCCTGAAAAAAAAAAAAAAAAATGCGCCGCGCTCGCATAGTGAAAGGAAGAAAAGTCCCGGAGCCAGTGTCGAGAGGGAGCGAAATAACAGGGTGGCCCGAGCGAGCTAGCGCCACAGGGGGGACAATCAAAGTCCCCCCTTGTGTGCGCTCGGCGGCGGCATTCGTTCGACTTTAAAATCAAATAACGCCTATTAAAATGACAATACGGCCACTCGTCGCGCCGGGTACTAGCGGCAGCAGGAGGGGAGGAGGGTTAAACATTGTTTCGCGAGCGCGCGCATTACCATACGGGATCGGGTTACCGGCAATTGGTTTATCTTGTTCGCCTCGTCCCGGGCACGCGCGTCTATGGTGTAGGATTATGGCCGCATGAGGCTGAGTGCGTGTGTGTGTACTTTTTGCCAGGAGTGCCGATATTTTTATTGGGTTTAATTGGTGATGAAAGGGAGGTGGCGTGGATTTGATTTTTTTGATGATTGAATTATTGTTGCTCGGATTGTAATTGTGCTATTTTCGTCAGAAACTCTTATGTAAGAGTTTCTATTTTAGTGTAGTAGATGTAAAATTTTGATATAGCGGAATTTTATAGGCTTTAGGGTGAGATTTTACGTACATGTGTAAAAATCAAGTATTACTTGATTTTAGAGCGAGATCTTCAAGCGTAAGGTATTTTTATATATGCTATAAACAAACGAGTGCTTAATAATTCACTCTCGCTAGAAATAGCTTTCTAGGGCTAAAAAAACTCTTTTCTGCGGGCCTGCAAAATTTTGTTTATGCTAAAATGCTATTAATAAAAGATAGTATTTTTTTCAATATTATGTACTTTAGATTATTTACTCTTGATATATATGAATATTGTGTACTTGAATATTATGTACTTTAGATTATGTACTCTTTTTTTGATTGTAATGAATTTTTGGATCTTTTCCAAACTAGATCAGTTGCATACCCGCTTCGTAATCCAAATACTCTTCTTGTTAGGTCCGGTAATATACCTAATATACAAGACATGCAAAATTGCGGTTCTATAGGATTCTTTAAGAGTTTTTTGCGCGATACGATTCTACGTTTTTGATATCGATACATTGATTTAAGGCGTCACATTGCGATAGTTACCCTCTTATATTCTATTTAATGCATTTATGTATAAGGGCATTTCTGTCCGTAGAATTATAAATAAATAAATAAATAAATAAATAAAATATACATAATTGACGTTTTTTAATTTATTTTGTAATGATAAATTTCAGAAAACTGATCTATGTTTACTATTTGGTCACTTTAACTGGATTAATTACAACTCTCTCTCTCTCTCTCTCTATTATGCTTTTAATTTTAAACCTAAAATTTTTATTCTTTAAAAATAATCTTATCGGTTCTTTTAAATAATAAACCACTACTATAAAGGTACCTCATCAAGAAATAAAAAAAATCTATTAATTTATATACACAGCCCAATAAATAAGAAATTAGCAGAAGAATTAGCCTTTTATCCTTACGGCATTTTTAGAGCCCAGAGAGAAGAGAAATGAGAGAGAGAGAGAGAGAGAGAGAGTCGAAAGTTTACGCACGGAAAAGAAAGCACGAAAGCCTCTCTGCGTGGCTGGTGAAACGCTCCCCTGGGAGCACGCCGGTCGTTCAGGACTCCAAGCTGCGTACAAAGGGGCGGCACTTGCGTACACGCTTGCAGAAACATTAAATGTAGGCCAACAGCTGATCCTGACGATCGATTAGTTATTAGCATATTCGATCGATTTTTATTGCCAGACTAAATAGCCAGGAGAGTGCAAATACTTTGGCGAAAATCAATACGGAGTTCGGGACTTTGTGTTGTATGTATAAATAGGTTTTAGGCTTGTTGAAGAAACTTTTTGGCTTAAATTATAATTTATTTATTTATACGGTCATGAATAATGTTCAATCTTTTAAATATAAATTTTAATTAAAAAATTGTTTATAATTAGATTTTATAAAAGGTTAGGCGTTTTTATAGAGCTTGAGTAAAAATTTTTTATGATGGCATATTACGGCGCTAATATAAAACATATTTTTATGTTAAAGTTTACATTAATACATATTTATAATCAGCATACATATAAATAAACTAAAAGATTAAACAATAAGCTCATGTCTCATAAGTAAAAATTACAAAAACAGTTCTCCCCTTAATGCAAAAATTTCCCCAGTGTATCCCTGCTACGCCTACATCTCGCCGTAATTTACATTACTATTTAATTATTATTTATACTCTGCCTAAACTGTTTCATCCAGCGGTCAATTAGGCGCCAAAGTACAGACCGACTGCATTCGGCCAAAGTCCTTGAGGGAGGAATCGGCCAATTATTTTCGTCGGGAAATAAGAGTTAAGTCCAGTAACGAGGCGTTCTAATCGAGAGCGAGAAAGAGCTTTAACTTGAAGATTGCACTTCCGGCGCCCCGCGCCTTAAATCCCTGCAATAATTTCGGGTACTGCTGGCCGGCTTCTGGCCGTCGTGTTAATGTACGTGACTAACGATCGTATATAATGTTTAGAGCTAAGTAAGCGGAGACGGAAAAATTAAGCCATTCGTTTGATTCTCTGGTCTGTTAGTTATCAATGTGTATTTAGCGTTATGGTGTTTGTAAGGATTGAGGCAATACATTAATAAAATTTGTTTTGCTCAAGTATTTGTAAAACCTATCACGTGCCATGACAAATGCAAAAGTATTTGAATTTATAGAAGAGAATTTACTATTAGAAATAAATAGTATTGCGAAACGTCGACCTTCACTTACTCTATATAGTAACTAATTATTGAGCATGTCTTTGCTTAGAAATGATCCTAAAATCCACAAAGTAAATATAGAACCTCTCTATAAAAGTGTTCAATGCTATATATTTTATTCTATACGAAACTTAATTAGCACGCTCCAATAATCCTGCCATCCAAGCACAATATCCCGACCTCACCCATAGCAACCTTCAGCACATCGTCCGACTCCTCAACTTCTCCCTCGAATCCCACAAAAAACAAATTGATCTTCCCGCGCTGATAATAGTCGTCCACCATCCGTGAATAACAATCACTGCCGTAAACCAAACTCCTCTGTCCATGCTTACACCTCATCGTACTCGTTCGACATTCAAGGTACGTGTTAGCCCATCTAAGCAACGCTCGCCAGTTTTTCCCATATATTTGACCAAGAGAAAAACCATAGACACACGCACTCACACACACGCACACACATACATACTCACGCCTCACCCACAATGATCTAATACGCCGTTGACAACCGGATGCTCGTCGAAAAGAGAGAGAGAAATCAAGGTTCGCGCAGAGCGGGGGCGACTCCCTCGATTCGGCATTAGCATTCAGCCCGCGAGGCCGCGTATTTCGGAGGTGGCGGCGCGGGGGGAGGCAGCCTGCGCTCAGCTCGAGCCCGAGAATACCAATATTACGGCGGGCTTTGACGTTCCAATAAAACGCGCGCAAAGCCCGATTTGTTTATGAGCGCGCGCGCGCAATCCGCACACGTGGAGCGAGGGCCAGAGTGTTCCAGGAAAATCGCGCGCGCAACTTTTATTTTACAGTCGCAGGAGAGTGCAGCGCTGGAGCTTCGAGGAAGACCGGCTGCAGGATTATTTTTTCCTCGCCACGAGCGCGCGCGCGGAGGTTTGTCAATGTTGACTCGAGAGCGCGACGATCGTTAAGAGATAGAACGGTATATAGACGGAGACGTGCGAGGTTTACGCGATGGCAGGGCTAATTCGTCGCTGCAGGTGAGAGCTGCAGCTTTTTTGGCCTCCGGGCGTGGGTGAGACTTTTTTCTTTTGTCCGCGCGCTGTGATACGCTGGGGAGTTTATGGGTTTGATGAGTTTGAAGAGTGGAAGGGTGAAAAGAAGGCGAAGGTATTCTAATCAAATAGTCTCGTTATATATTTGTATACGGCCGCTTGATAATCCAGCAATTTGTATGCGTGAAAAAGCTCCCGAAGCACGAGTCTCGTTCCTCGAAAAAGCGGCGAGCACCTCGAGATTCGACTTTGATTTAAGGCGCCGATCTCTTTATCGCGTATATGTTTGCTTCCAGCAAGAAAGCGAGGAGCAAAAGATCGCGCAGGTGGATTCTCGGAACATTGAGATGTGTAGGACGATCGAGGCCTCGTTAAAAACCAGGCACGTGCACCAGCGCACCACCGATTCGTCCTGACCCTCGCTAGCTCCTGCGATCATCTTTCCCGAGCGTTTACCCCATAAATCCCGATGTATGAGCCCGAGAGATCGTCCTTTTGTTTCAGGTCGCTAAATATTATCGCACTTTTCACAACATGTCCCTCGGCTCTCCCTTTCGTTCTAATATATACATAAACACAGATATCTCCGTGTCCCGGTGCGTGTTTTCACTTAACGGGCCTCGCATCTTCCCGTTTTACTGGAAATAACGGACCGTCGGAGGGTTCTCCCTTACTTTTTTTCCCTTCCACTTCTGGAGGAGCGAGCGAGAGGGCGAGAGATCGGTGGAGATAGCCACGGAATTATTATTTTTCCGCGGCGGGCCCGGAATAAGGCCGTAACTAACGGCACAGGAAGAGGAGGAGGAGCAGCCCTGACACCTAAGGGCTGCGGGTTTCTTCCCTTTCGTTCCTCGTCCTGCGTTTTATATGATTGCGTGAAATTCGAGCTGCGCTGCTTTGTAGCTGAGCCTCGTGTATTTGAACATTGAGGCAGGAAATCTTCATTAATATCGAACTTTTTGTAAAATTATTATAAACGTGAACGAGAAATCTCAAAAAAATGAAAACGTTCTCAGAACGATACGCACAGACCCCATAACGACGATACAATCCGCGCACGCACTCCAATAAATTCTCCCATCTAAATTTCAAAAATCTCCAGCTCAACCCTAAAAAAAAACCCAAACTCATAAAAATTACCGCTCTATCAAGCAGCTCAACTCACGTACACCTTAATTCACTAGCAAGCAGCAGCAGCAGCAGCAGATCTCTTTGTTGGGGCATCGCTTGGGCGAGGGTGTCAACTAAGCGTCCGCACGCGCTCCATTCACCTTTCTCCTTCCCTTCATTCGTAATACGTGCAGCGCGCGTACGCGTAGCCCGCTACGTGAGCGTGTTCCTCGAGCCGCGCTACAAGATGCTCCTCGGTTTGTTTGGCACAAAAACCCGGGGGATAAGATCGCCACACGTAGCTGTCGTTAGATCGTCCCCGCGACGACAAGTGTTCCTTTTCCCCCGCGCGCTCGCTCGCTTCCTCGTTTTTATTGCTTCTTTCTCTCCAAGCGCCACGAGATTTTCGTGAGCCAGTCGGCTTCAATTTACATATTTTCGTGTGCGTCTATATGAGCGCTTTTGTTTTTCTTTTGAGTCTGGATTTTTGAAGGATGCTGCGCTTCTGGGAAGGGGCTGCTTTCACGGAAAGAAGGAGTGAGTTTCCTGGCTTTTTCATGAAGGGGGTTGACGGTGCAGGAAAAACGTGGCGAGATAATCGACGGCTGTAATTCAAAGTCAACCCGAGAGAGAGAGAGAGAGAGAGAGAAAGGCGAAATTAGCGGGGTGGGAAAAAAGAGACTGGATGGCGACCGCAGAGGCCGGCGATGTGTCTATTAGGCGGCTGCGGCCGGTGGGATGACCGGCAGGAAATCGTGAATTACGCGCTTTTTTGCCTCTGCAAGCGGCTCTACGTTAATAATGAAACTATGAGCTGCGTGGGATTTTTACCTGGAGTATAGGAAATTTTCGATAGTTTGTCAGGATTTTTAAAATTAAATTGCTGTTGACTAAATTTTATATTTTGTTTAGAGCTTTATAACCATAAGGTTAAAAGAATGTCCGTTATTCTTCGTTGATTTATTTCTGAAAATATTTTTACTGTATTTTCCTGCAAAAAACAATGACTTAAAAAATTTTTCAGCACACTTAATTTTACTAGAAAATAGATTGTACGCGTTTTATGTACGGCGATCCCAAGATTATAGATCGAAAATGCTCTTCAGGTCGTTCATTGAACCATTCAGCCGCAAACCGCATCATCTTTCATGTCTGACACCGCGAGTTCTCAGGTATTATGCGTGTATATTGTTTTTTGCTAACTTGTAATAAGATTGCATAAAGTAAGCGGTTACAAAGCACTGGTTCTTCTTGTATTATCTATGAAACTGTTTGATGGGAGTTATATTTAATACAATATTTTCATTCAATTTTATAACGGTTCTTTAAAATAATAACTAAAATCAAAATTATTTTTTTACATGCTTTTGAAGTATACATTTGCATCCGTAATCAAATCCAATAATTCAATTTCGCCAAAGCTTTAATTCATCATCGAAAACCATCTTTATTCACAAATACATAAAAAATAACCTAACCTTCCCAACCATGAATCTCATCTCCACCTCAGCTTCATTTAACAAACACCTGCTAAACGCCTACCCTCAACCAGCGCCGCACGCTAACCTGCATCCGCGCCAACCCACTGGTCCCTGTCGTGTGCCACTCGTAAGAATCCAGCGGAACCTTGAAACCAAAAATCTGCGACCCTCGTCCCGCTGGGCTAGACGCGCCGTGCTCGCTTTGTTTTTCCCGGCCGCAAACACGTCCGACTTTAGCCTTGTCAACCTGGCACCTTCGTACACTATATTTTTCGGACTCTGCTGGGCATACGAATTTTCCGCGCGCGGAGAAATAGACGCGCTGAATTTTTATCCGATCTTTTGAGCTGATCTTCGACCTTTCTTCAGCCTTGGCAGATCGAGTTTGGTGATACATTTTTCTTTGTTTTTACAGATTAGCTTTTGTGCTGCTCGCTTGGTGTGTTTGTTCTGGGACGAGGAATATTTTTGATCGTGTGTCAAGGATGATTGGGAGAAGAGGAACCGTTAGGATGGGTAGATACGAATCTGCCGATTGGTTAATGATTTACTTTATGAATTTTCCACGGATATTGCTGAAGGTAAGCAAAAATTATAAGAGATAATTCTGTTCAATAACAAGTATTCATAATACTCTTGTGGGCATTTGTAGTGACATTTCTGATATTTATTTCGATTGTTTAACCGTTATTTTATGAAAATATCAAAGTATATAGTTCTAACATAAAAACGCAAAAGCCGATAGAAAACAAAGAATAGAATTGCCGTAATCGCAGAATAACGACCCGTCCGTTATCCCTACCTAATCATGTCCTCTTCCTTAAAAACATGACATTATTCCCCGCAAAAAATAATATGTCGCGTTTCCGCTTCACTGACGAGCCTTACATCTCTCTTAGAATCCTTACACCAGACACTGCACCACCTCTATACCCTCGCCATAATCACATGCACGATTAACGCAACAACGTCACGCGTCCTTAACCACCCAGAAAAACAACCATCGCCACAAGAACACATACACATACACTTGCGCACGTGTCGCGTTCGTTTCGCCACAAACCAATAGCCCCGCATATGCGCGCTTCTTCGAAAGACGTCAGAGCGGAGCGCAGGTCGATCTAACGGTAAGTAACGGCAGAGCCCGGCGATAAATAGTCGGCGGATGTGCGCTGACGTCTCTGTTAGGCCGCACTAGGAAAGAGTGAGATGGGAAAGCCAGATCCGCTGGTGCACGTGTTTTCTCCTGCGCCCCCGCGGAACAAGAGGCCCGAGCGTCTGGTTTTTCCACGTATGTAAATGCTGATGGCTGAGAGGACACGGCTCGTAACTTTCGGATTTTATTGCGCGGAGCTGGCTGAGGAGGTAGCTCTGATTAAGCCGTCCGACACGAGTGCACCCTTCGGAGCTTCCTCGGGCACTTATCTTATCCCGAGCGTGTTTGTAAGCGTTTTGTTTCTACAATATCGGGATTATCTGGGCTGGGTTGTGACTTTTTCTTGTATTTGGGTCGGAGGTGCGGTACTAAATCTTGATGAAATTCATTTTTGGTGGAGAGGTTCGCGGTAATCCTTGGGGACATCGCGGAGTACGCTGAAAACTTACCCTTAGGTCGGGGTGAAAGTTATTACGGTGCAGTTGTACATGTTTGGTTTGTTTATGAATTTTACTGTTCGTGAATTTTACTGCTTTTTCTCAATACACTTAGATTATAAAGACCTAAGGTGTTATCGTTGAGATAGTTATTTTTTTCCGTCTAGAATCATGTCTAATAATCTCTTTGTAGTGATTTGAATTTGCAATTATCATAAACTAGCAATAACATTTATAGCTAAATTTACAATTCTTTTTATTAAATTTAATGTACAGATATTGGAAATAAAATTTTAAGTAAATATTAATATGTTAAAATACCATCAGTCCAGAATTGCACTAATTTTAATGCAAATTCTTTTAGTACAGATAAACATTAAAATTAATGTACACATATTTATTTTAATCCAAGATGTAGCAAATTACTTTAAAAAAATTATGATAAACTATTCGGCCAAGCCCAAAACTCTATATTTTAAAAAAATTTGTGGTATTATGCTATTTTGATAAAAATTAAAATCTAACTTTGTACTTTGAAGCAGTGCTTTATAATCTTAAATATCATCGTGAAATATTCCTTTCAACTTCACTCGTAAAAAGCATAAAATTTCTCTAGCAGTGCTTGCTGTGCGCCTTATACCTGCAAACCGCTTTCTCGCTGCACTTTTTTTCTCATTATCTTTGGCCTATTGTCTTCATCCCTATCTTCCTCTTTCATCGAATCGCCGAAGTAAATCGGTGACACGGTCGTAAAAGAGACGAGAGAGAGAGAGAAAAAAACAAGAGATTACTGCAACCAGCGCTTGCTCATCGGACAGAAGCCTCACGACCGAAATGAAGAGGCCGACCGATAATTATCTGGCTTGCGGGTCCTGTGTAAGCGCGCTCGTAAAGCGCGGAGCGTGCGACACTTGCCACCCTTTTGACCAATAGTACCTGCTGAGCGAAAGCCGCACTTTCCTATTGCTCCCTGTTGAGTCACTTTTTTTTATCTTTTTTTTTGTTACCTTCATTGCTCCTGCAGTACTGAAGTCTGAGTGCAAAATGTTTTTTTTACAGTATGAAATTGGCACTCGTCAAGAAATATTATTAGTAAAGTATATATCGAGATCTTAAACGCTTGTGGTGAAAGAATACTAATTTGATTGTATATTACATTAGTCTGTAAAATAAACAGAATTTTGAATAGAGATTTATCATTTTTTCTATAGAAAGAAGCAGCTTTTACCGAGATTATAGAGTGGATGAATACTTACTTGTTTGGTGATAAATAATACTTAAAAATTTTTTTTAAAGCTAATAGTAATAAAAATTTTAAGGAAAGGCGATCGATTAAACGAAAATACAATTTAACTTTAGTTGTCCCTGTGTTATAAATACTGTGTTATAAATACTGTTTTAAATAAATACTGTGTTAAATAAACCCTTGTTATAAATACTGTGAACATTTATATATAGTCTAATGAGGATTTTAGTAGGATAGTAGATAGTTAATATTTTAAACTACTATAACTTTACTCTAGGTAATGTTGAATTTGACTTTTTATTTTAGTAAAATTGAATATATACATATATAGTAATATTTTAACTAAGAAAAATGGTACTTCAAAAAATACGTGCAGCTGATTTTTACTCGCTGAAATATGAACACTCCCCTGGTCAAAATTTACCCATTTCAAACGGTTTGAGGCTTAGGAATAGGATTGAATTTCAATTTATATCGATTTTCATCTATATAATAAAAAAAATATTATTTTATTATTCTAATTAGAATATATTTTCACATTCAGCTGCACTATTACTACATCCTAAAAAAAAAAAACAAAAAAAAATTAAGCCTTAAAGTAAAAAAAGGAAGGGAGAAAGGAAGAAAACCGAGGCGCCTCTCTCCCGACGGGGGATGTCGCTCTTGCGCTATGCTTTCTTCTTCGCGAAACCTCTTGGTCTTAATTGTCAGTTTTCGGAGAAAGCGGGCGCCAAGATTTCGAGCGTCGATATAGTCTCGATGTACTTTTTTTACCTTCGAAAAGAAAAGAAGATACCACCTATTTTATTACCCTCCCTAGACTGCAGGATCTTTGGAAAAACATCCTTCAAGTTCGAAAAGCCTCGTAGATGCAAGATTGCGTGTTGCCGCAATTTAGATGCAAATCATCGAAGGACTTTCTATAGAAAATTCACCTACTTAGTAACTATGTGCGAAGAGCGAATGCTGAATTTTAAGTATGACCGGTTCGGTACGGTGAGAGATAATGTATGCCTGTCGTAAATATTGAAAAACACAATAAAAATAATCTTAAATTCTTATACATTTCTAAATAGAGTCATCAAATAAGTAAGTGAATCCTATGGTTTCATCTATGTAGATAAAATTAAACAAAATAAATCTATTGTTTCTATTTCGTGTAACCAAAACCTCTCGCAAAAAAATTTCTCTCCTCTAATAACGTGACTTTACACAAGACTTTTAATATCCAATCTATAATCACACTACCACCGCCCACGCGTCCATACGCTCCAGCAATAATCGTTATTCCCGAACTACATCAATAAACCGTACCCAGCGGCGATGTTGATTGATGGAATTCTAAATGTTAAATCGTCCCGCGTAAATTGACAGGAAACACACGCTCGCAAGCGACACTATAAATCGTTTCGATGCTCCTGGGGCGAGCGCGTGTGTGACTCTTGGAATGTCGGCCACCCCATGATTTTTTTTCACGCTGCCCTTTCGCTTAGGTACGCGAGGAGCTGAGATATATATAGACTTGAGAGGGGTGAACTACGAAAGTGCTAATTTAAAAAATGACCTTATTGTAGTTGCTTTTTTTGCACTAGAGGCTACCTATAGGTGAGCGGCAAATTCGCGTGAAATCGGAGACGGTAGTCTGGGTTTAGAAAATCGTTGGGGGCATTTTATAGACGCATAGATAAACCATGATTCATATTGGTTTTTAACTAATTGATTTTATAAAATTATGAAATTAATTACATTCTTCATTGTTTTGTTTCTTAAAGACACTACGTAAATGTTACACCAAAAAAGCAACTTCTCTCAAGTCCATGACAACAAAGCCACAAGACTTTCGAAACCCCGTTACTCGCTTTAACGCAAGAAAAATACACTGCCGCCATCAGATATCACGCTAGCCTCGTCCACCTTCAAAAAGGGGAAGCCCCCGTTTCACTCTAAAAAAAAGGGGGGCATCTCGGCACACAAACCCTCTCCCCGTCGCGATAGAGCAGCGCGCTCGCGTATATTTATCATGTAAGCGGGCAATTTGGAGCCGATCATTTTTCACGCGCGCGCTTCTCCTTGTGCAGCGTGTTTAGGGGAGGTTATTGGCCGGCGGCATGCCAAATGGACATCGTGCCCGGCCCCCACCCCCCCTCGCTGACTGACTGATGATCTCTCGCGCCTACCGTGTACGTGCCGAGCCTAGAGAGCCGGAAGAAAGAAGAAGGCCGAGGTTTATGCGTGCGTACGTACACACATACGGAAAGACGAGGGATGCACTCTATATGCTGATGAGGCCGGGAGATGGGGTATCTGGTTGTATGGATGGCCGAGTGTCACCTTGGCTATCACCTTGTGACTTGGAGATGACTCCGAGAGTTTATTGATTGCGTCGTGCTTTTTTGCTGAATTTTTTGTTGAAAAATGGTGGGTTTTTTTGGGAGTGAGTGGAATGTGGGGGTTGTGATGATTGTTTGAGGATTAAATGCGAATTTTTCAAAATTAAAAATTTTAATCTTTTTTCGGAAGAGAAAATATGAGTTGTATAGAAAAAATATAAATGAAAAATGATTTATACAAATATTTATTTAAAACATTGTCTCATTAATTCAGAAAAGGCACCCTCTATTCTTCATCTTATTATCATAATAATAGAGCATAATGGACAGTTGCTTACAATTTATCGTTACAAAAATATTGAAGGCGCAATAAGTTTTTGAATTAAGATTTAACTAATAAAAAAAATAAATTATCTCAAAAAATTTGTATCTTTCATTTTCAAAATACCATTAATAACCACCAAACTCACCTAGTAAAATTTCTCTCCCGACACCAGCAGTTGCCAAGAAAGAGCTAAAGTCACATTCCACTTCAGTACATTCCCAAAAGCCACTCGCAGAGTACATTCGTAATAATAATTCAACTCTATAAATAAAGCGACTCCATCCTTCTCTCCAGCGCGCCGGCACTGCAGCATCTCCCCCGGAGCCTCTTGATAAAAGGCTGGCGCGCTCCTTTTTCGGGAAGCAGGCCGACAGATAAAGGAGCGCCGCTACTACCAGCGTCGCACCTACAGCTTCAAAAAGCGAGAAAGAACAGACTCGACTACAGAAGTAACGGCCTGTTAAAGATAAGGAAATGAGGTGTCGCGCCCTCCGCCGGAAGGCTCGCTCCTCTCCTGAAGTAAGTACAATTTTCTCGCTCCTTTTCGGTAGAGCCGAGACTACTCCCCGGGGGATGCGCGCGAGCTTAGACGCTCGCGCGAACCCATCCGAATACCTTTACGCTCGGACGCTTCTTCTGACCCTTCGCCCGTGTGCCTTTTTTTCTGTAGGAAGACGAGGAAGAAGCGTGAATATAAGTCGATCGTAATTCAAGTGTATCGGGGTCGAGTGCGCCTCTGGAATATACGGCCCGAGCGTTGCGGGAGAGCAGGCGAGATGGACAAATGGACTTTTGCGAGCGAGGAATGAGATCGAGCGATTATGCGCTGCGTCATTGTAAGAACTATTGGATTCTTCGAATTGACGAAGTTTTTGCAGAGCTTGATTGTTTATGTTAATGGAGTGGTCGTCAAGTTTCGGTTGATAATGTTAATGCTAAAATATTGGCTATTATTGAAATTAGTAACGTTCGTTGAAGAAAGTATAGTGAAGCATATGAGCACTTATGTTGTGCTTATTTTTTAGCATGAGCGCGCATGGCGTAGCCGTTACATTGACTATTAAACTGAATAATATTATTTATACGTATAAATATTGGTTAAATATTCTTAAAATATCGCTAAAATATTGTTTGGATATTGTTAAGACATTATCGGAATATCATGTGTATATTGTTAAAATATTGTCGGAATATCATGTGGATATTGTTAAAATATTGTTGAAATATTATATAAATCTTGTTAAAATATTGTCGGAATATTATGTGAATATTGCTAAACTATTGTCGGAATATTATGTGAATATTGTTGGAATATCACTGTAAATTCATGTGTGTAATATTACACGTGTAAAATCAGCAGCTCCCATTTAAATACATGGTCGCCATTTTTAC
>UELX01005187.1:0-14647 GCA_900480035.1 Eupelmus urozonus | reverse complement strand
TTGGAATTGTGATTATTGCATGGCCTTGATGTCTGATTTTTTTTCTTATTTCTGTTTTTCCGAGTGGATAGGTTCCTTAAAAGTTTAATAAGACGTTAATTATAGTTTCAAATTATTTTATAATTGACATTCACATGATAAATAAAATTAAATATCGGTTTATTAAATAATCTTTTTAAATAATAACAATACTAGTATAGAAAACTAAAGAAAGTCCTATCACTGTCAAAATTATTGAAAAAATCATTAACATCTGATTATATTCCAATATATAGTTTATCATTTATAACATTTTGAAATATTTGAAAATACTATAAACTTTCTGCATAGGTAATTTTATCTTTTTAACTCTTGGAAATTTTCAGATCAATCCACCATCTAGATTTTTAGATATAATTATTCAAAGCCGTCACGTTTCGGGGCTTTTTAACTTACGGTATATCTGTATGTGTGCCAGTGAATTTCGAATGAGCATATACCTCTAAAATCCAAACGCGATGAATCAACCCGAAAATTTCCAAGAGCAATCCAGCAGATAAAAATTAATTTCGCCCGAAAATCTGTACGATTATGCAAACGCCAATTCACTGCCCACAATCAATTTAACATTAAATCTATAAGTCTACTCGTGACAAAATTAAAAATACATATAAATCAATTCGTACCAAGGAAAAACAGATAGAATCAACACTCACCTACACTTACGTAGCAGTCGCGTGTGGTACCGGCCGAGTAACATATATATACCTATCTTGTCTACCTACTAGAGAGCGGTGAGCGATTAAATTTATCTGCGCGCGCTCTCCACGTGCTTCCGAACGCCACGAGAGTTTGCCGGCTCAGCTGTATACAAATCAACGAGAAGGGACAGGGCTCTAACTTTGCGAGTTTTTGTTATTTTGAAAAAAAATTTTTTGTTTGGGGATCGGAAAATTTTTGACTACTCCAATAATGTTAAATAAAGTTGATCGGTCGATTTTTTATTATTGGTTTTTGAATGGTTACATAGATGGGTGGAGAATGATGTTTGTGAAAGTTGACAGCTACGAATATGAATTAAATAGTCAATTAGAGATTTAGTAGTAATAAACAATTTTCAAGTCACCATGATTTTTTCAATTAGGTATAATGAATATTGAAATAGGGAAATATTACCGATTTATTTTCAAACAGACTAACCACGCTTATTTTCCATTTTCCCTCTATTGCCTATTCATCTTCTATCATTAGCATACAATCATAAATTTCCAATACAACAATCTCATCTCCCCAAAAGCACAATCTTAATCCCAATCGTCAAAGAATGTACATAACCGCACTCGAGATATGAAATTAACGCAACGAAGCGAGATTACCGATAAACGCAAATAGCTCGCAGAGTGTCATTAGGATCACTACTACATTGTATCCAAGCCGGCGCGAGTACAGCTGGGAGAGGAGAGCGAAGATCTTTATCAAGGAAAACAGCTGATGCCAATGACTATAGCAGCGCGCCGGCAATCCCGAGCTCGCTCGAGGAGAGTTCGGCTTTATAATTGTCAAAAATCGAGGACCGATTGCGGGCTTGGTTTTGATTGTTTTTGAAAAATTTTTTTTTCTATGGGCTGGTGAAATTTTTGGGTTGCTGAATATCGAAAAAGATCGGTGGAAAATTGATTTTTGTCGTGGGTTGGATGGATGGGTTATTGTTATGGGGGTTTGTATAAGGGACAGCTGTGTGAAAAATTAAATTTTTAAATTACATTTTTGACTGGCTGTCGGTTTACTGAAAATTTAAATTTATGTTTGGTAGCATGGCGACTAGACTATCTTAATCAAACGTGATTCATAGTTTTGTCTGAAATTAGACAGTGTTATGTAGGAATCGATGTTATTCTTAATAATGTAATGTTACGATAACTTTAGAAATGCGAAACTTCATTATTCTCACTGAATGCAGTCACTAATTGGCTGATCTCTGACATTAAAAGTATTTTAATTACTACAAACTAAATCCATAAATTTATATAAAATCAAATAATTCATTTAATTCACACTGTCCCACATATAACTACGTTCTCCACCTTAAACTTTCTAATTCAAAATCAATCCCCACCACAAACTACCAACAAAAAAATTTACCAACAGCTTCGGTAAATACAGACGTTTATAAAAAAGTCAATTAGCATAAAAATTAGGAGAGCCGCAAGTGGTATCTCTCACACTGTGTTTATATACGTACTTTCAATGAGGGACGCATTACGAGTGCCAAAGATACACGCGGCCGATAACACGTATGTATATAAAACACGAGGAGTGAGCGCTATGCGCGGGAACCCGGTTCTCACAGTCCGTTTAAATATCTTTAACAATCGGGCCCCGATTGCAAGCTCAGTTTTTATTATTTTTGAAAAATTTTTTTTTCCTCGGGTTCGGGAAATTATCTAGTTTCTAAATATATGAGTGTCATTTTGGAAAAATGAAATTTTTTCTTTCGCCTTATAATATTGCAGCGATTTTTTTCTATAAATTTTTTCACGGAAATGATGAATTTGATATAAATAAGGCGAATTATGAAGGAAAAGTGCGAGAAATCGGAAAATTCGCTGGAAAATCGACGGAAAATCGAAAGCGTTTAGCGTTTACGCGCCGGTTTATCTAAAGCCGATCCCCAACGTCGGAACAAGGTCGATCTCACGGTATATTCTACTTTAACGATAACAATTTTAAAAAAATCACATCCAGATCATCGATCGACCTCCATTCAAAAATCGTTTACACAAACCCCCGTTCAATCTAAACCAACTATTAAAATCAAAATATTTAAAAATCGATAAAAAATACAAAAACACAACTATCTTATGTTAATACACTTAAAACGTTTATTTAACAAAGTTAAACTAACGCGTTCATCTCGCGCGTGCCGATGACGAGCGAGAGCGGGCCAAAAATCGGCGCCAAAGAGACACGCGCAATTTGTACATTCTTTTCAAAATACACGCCGCTCGTCCGGCCCGCTGCTCAGCTCCGCTCCACGTTGGATGAAAGTCAATGAAACGCCGGCTGATGCGCGTGCCCTGCCGGCGTGGGTCTACTTGATTTATAATTTTCAAAAATCGATCGCTCGTAACTTTATGAATTTTTGGTATTTTTGAAAAATTCTTTTTGATTTGGGTTCGGGAAATTGAGATGATTTAGAATATCGAGTTGTCAGGTTGGAAATTTGAATTTTGATTTTTTTTGTTATGTGGTGGATTGTTTTGGTTAGTTAATAGTTTCAGGAAGTTTAGGGAATGTTTTTGTAATGATAATGATTAAAGTGAATATATGAAGTTTGAGGATTTTTAGCAATATTTTAATTGATTATTTCAAAGAAATAATAACGCATCTGGGATATCCATATGCGACCACGAAAACTTTTTAATATTTAAAATAAAGATAATATTAAAAATTGTCAATAATCAGTTTATATAGTAATTATTCCTTCTACACATGAAAATGTTATTAAAGTAAAATATTTACGACAATGAATCGTAATAAAAATAATAGAATGTTTCTTAATTTACTATCTTATATGTGTGCAGCAAAATATACTCGTTTATTAATAATTATTTGCGCGGTAGTTAAATCAGACAAAATAATGTATTTTTGAAAAGAAGCAGGAAGCCAAAATTGTCACGCCGAGTGTGTTTGTATACTTAATAGTAAGAGCCTCTCACTCTTAGCGAATGTAATTACTTCTAGCCAGACTCCCAGCGAGTTTTATAATCATTAGATTTTGGGGGTTGATTACAAACGTAATTTTGATTGTTTTTGAAAATTTTTTTTTGCTATAAGCTCGATTAATTTTGTTTATTCTGAATATTGAGAAAAAAAAGTTGAGAAATAAAAAATTATAAATAAAAGAATTAAAATAATTAAATACATTAATTGTTTTATTGCAATTATTGTATAATTAAAATAATAAATAGCTTAAAAATAGTCGTTTAAAAAATAAAGAATTCAAACATAACATAATTTTATTCAAATATAAAAGTAAAGCAAAACAATATGTCTCATATATC
Source organism: Eupelmus urozonus (assembly GCA_900480035.1). NCBI lineage: Eukaryota > Metazoa > Arthropoda > Insecta > Hymenoptera > Eupelmidae > Eupelmus > Eupelmus urozonus. Next base: position 10,604 of record UELX01005187.1, on the reverse strand, counting down.
GCTACCTTGATTTATAAAAATCGCAATCAAATTTTATTCTGGTATAATTTTTAATTAATGTATTATTTGAATACTAAAATTAATAGAAAAAATACAGTTAAATCTTAAATAATAAATAATCGGTTGCATTTTTTTAAATTCAATAGGTACTAGTAATTTATTATCGATATTTATGATTAAGGAAAAAGCAGATTCAAAAAATAATAGCGCGTATTAAAAGTTTGTATATATATCTTTGAAGGAAACTGACATAATCGAGGCAATTACGCGCGCTGATATACAGCCGGTCGGGGGTCTCAGTGGGAACTCGGTTCTCACACTGATTTATAATCATCGGAAATCGAGGACCGATTGCAAGCTCAATTATCATCATTTTTGAAAAAACTTTTTTGTCTCTTATTTTAATAATTTTACTGATTTCAAATATCCAAAAATAAATTTAATTTTTTCATTATTTATTATTTTTATATAACAGCTGATAATTTATAATTTTTTTATGTAATTGTGTTTTTAATGTACTGAAAAATTAGAAGATGACAATTAAAAATTAAAAAATTCAAAATTTGTTGAAAAAATTGGGATTTTCATTCAGATCTGAGCTCCGAAACCAAAGGAGATTCCCAAGCACGTGCGAGCAAGGCCGATAAGAGTGTGTTGTGCTCTTGGGAATCTCGTGCCTGGTCGATTTATAATTTTTGAAAATCGAAGCCCTGTAACTAGAGCATTTTTTATTGTTTTTGAAAAATTCTTTTTGCAAATAGTTCTGCGTATTTTACTTATGCCCAATATAAAAAAATAAATTTGAAAAATTAAAATTTTTTATTTTATATAAGTGATTATCTAATAAATTAATTAACTAATTTTTTTTAAAAGTTGCAATTAATAAAAATTTTTTAATTTTAAACTCATTTCTAATATTATTAAAAAAAATTACTTTTTTATTGCTAAATATTAACAAACAATACTCAGTTTCGCTTGTTTGCAGATAACATCTACAAATAGTAAAAATAGCCAAGTATGCAATCTTGTCTAATGAATTAATCAACGATAAAAAAAGAAACATCTAGATTCCAAACACTTCCAATCACTTCCCATTTAAAAAATCTATTTTTCTCTTCAATTCTTAAAAAAGAAACAAACATTTTCCTGTAAAAAAGTAACTAACTGTACACGCGTTTACCTAATCACCACTGTCATAACTATATACCGATTCAAAAAGAAAGTGCAAAAACGTTAACAGCTACAATCGCCACAAAAGAAAGCCGTCTCGATTTTCATTATCATCGCGTCCCCGATATCCCTCCGAGTCTCTAAATATCCCAGACACAGTTACACAGACTCGTAACAATAAAATTATGCAAACACAAGCGCTCCGATAGCTGCATATATTCTTCAGATTTTCTCATTCAACGAAAAATCTGATGAAAGACCCATATAATAAAGCGGCAAGCCTCCGCTGATAATAAATCCAATAAAAGCAAATTCGCCGGAGAACGATAAGCGGAAAGAAAGAGAAAGATTCACGATGAGCTATGCATCCCCGCGAGTTACATCAGTCGGCCAGCCTCCACATCTCAATTGTTATCGTTTTGTGCATGCGTTTAATGGGCCGGGTTTTGCCGGCTTCGTCTGCTTCTGCTTCCAGCTGATGCAACTAGCGAAATGTCTTGTTTATTGGGCGATGATCGATGCTGTGTAGATCGATACTAGGGAATCGGGTTGCGGATGCTTAACATTTTTCCGATAATTGCATTGTGCTTGAGAGCGTTTGATGTTTTGTGATTGCCGGAGGATGTGTAGAGATGATTTTGGAGTTGTTTACGCGGGATCGAGTTGGATGATTGTCTGGGATTTTTGTGCGATGTGGTGAAATTTAAAATTTGATTTTTTTTTCGGGATGAAATGATTTGAATATATGTGGCGTTGATATTAATGGTTATATAATATTAGTTCGTGTTTTGCAGTGTAGTGGATTTTTCATGTACAGATAATGAAAAAGCGCTGAGCAAAAGTGTGAAAATTACTCGTGACTTGCTTTATCGCTAAGCTCTTCAGAAATAGGCTTGCTTCAAAAAGCTCATTTATTTCAGTGTATATATTAATCAACTTTTTTTCTGTCCTTGTTTTTGAAAATTATATGGAAAAGATAGAATTCGACATGGCAGGAGTTTTCAGGCACTCACTACCCTTCCATCTAACCAAACGAGGACTCCGACTATCTAGAACAATCTCACGAATCGACGACTTCGAGGTGAGTCACAGTCACCATACGCTACTTAAAAATTACTCAAATAAACGAGGAAATTAATAAATTAACCATTAAAAAAGTTGCACTAAACGACGTAATTCTAAAACTTAAATACCGAGAATAAAGTACTAAACATAATCAGAATGATAAGTCAAAATCGAATCTCCTTCCGCAATCAACGATTTTTTGTCCGGTATACCAACGCACGTGCTTGCATATATCCGGGCCGATAGCGCAGCTCGATTTCGGATCTCTCTCCTTCTCTTGCAATCGTTCGTTGCCCCGATCTGCCGAATCCGCACCTGCAATAACCGAGTGCCCAGTTCGATAATACGCTCTTGTTTATGTTTTTGCATCGCGCTCACGAAAATGTGCGCAGTTTTGCGGAGCGAAATTTCCCGCTATATGCTTAAAATATCGATAATTAAAAATAAGGCTGAAAGTCGTGTCATTATTTATATATTTTCCCAATGAATAATTACAAAAAACAAAAGTAGTACACTTCCACGAACAAACTCTTATTCCGCTGTAAAAGCCATCCCTCCCAAACCCTCACAAAATCCTTCCTCGCTCCACCTCCCCCGAAAACCCTCGGCAACTTTTCAACCAACTAGAAAGAAGATCCGTGAACGTAGAGACAAAAAAAAAGCTGCGCTTCGTGGAGGGAGCAAGAGAGCGCGTTTAACGAACTTGCTGCGCGCGCGCGCGCCTCGGGAACCAGAAAGCGCGCAAAGTAGGGGGAGTGGGGAGGCCTCGCCGAGGCGGGCGCGCTGCTTTAAAAAGTGGAGTTTCCCGATTGCCGAGGATCAGTGACTCGCGCAACTTCGTTCAGACACGGCCGACTCTGACCGGACGAACGGCTGACCGCGTGCTCTCGATCTTGATCTCGATTTTTTTTTTTGTTGAGAGTTTTGGGATTTTTGTAAGGAGGAAGAGGAATTGGACGATAGTATTATTAATTTTTAATTGACAAGTATTTATTTTTTTTTCTACTTTGCTGAGGCTTGGGCAAAGCTCGATTTTTTTGATCGTATACCAAAGGTAAGACATTTTTCCTTTCGTTTGATTATTTGGGAGTCGTTTTTGCTTAAATTTCAATTTATTATTGTCTAGTATTTCAACGATTATAAAATTTTATTTTTTTTTATTTTAAGTGAATAAAGTCTTTTTGTACTTTTGGGAACTGGGTGTACCATTTAGTTTTAATAAATCTAGTCTAATTCAGTTTATTGAAAAACTTACAAAAACGATAATTATAAAATTAATGAATGGAATAACTTGACTTATCAAGTAAAACAATTAAAAGAGATCTATTACTTATCTGATGTTTAATTAATCTTGAGGGTATCGTAATCAACTCGTTTTTATTTAGCGTTAGATTCTTGCTGATTTTCGACTAAATTTATAAAGTGTGGCAATTTGAATTTAAATAAATCAGCTTTCCTTTCATAAACAAGCCCATAAATAACAGTGGCAGAAAAATTCAATTAAAAATTAACCTGTTATTACATTATTTTTTATACCTACTGCTCCCATTGCATGACAAGTACTTATTGGAAAGTACTCGGACAAAAAGTAATTGATTTATTCGCATTGCAACATTGTAATGTATTGACTTAACTACTTGCACAATTGTATGATTTTTGAATACAATGTCCCATAGTACTTTATTTTATAAAAAATTATTAATAATAAACTTACGCTAAAACTTTTCTGGGTTAGAATTAAAAAAAAATCATTTGACTGTTCTGAAAAAATAAGTTAAAAAAAAAAATTAACAAACTCGTCTTATTTACAGACTAGAAACAGAGCAACAATGCCAGGACAAGTCGAAGAAGTGAGAGGCCAGCGTGCGACTTTCGGCATGGGCTGCTTCTGGGCCGGCGACTCTCTTTTTGGCGCCACCGAGGGTGTGATTCGTACCAGTGTTGGCTATGCTGGCGGCACCAAGGAAAATCCGGCCTACAGAAACCTGTAAGTAGAGTAGTTTTCATTATTTTTTTAAGGAGGTTTTGGTAAAGATTTCGAAGAATTAGATTTTGATTATAACATGCTGCAAATAATTGTTTTAATTTAAAAAGAAAAGTTTCATAAGATGTTGTAGTTTTTGAAAAGGCCATTTAATACACAGAATAGAAGATGAAATAAAAAGAATGGGAGAAAAAATTGGAATCTAGATTGTACTTATTTTAACAAGATTTAATGTTTTAACTTTGTATAGAATTTCACCCTTTTACGCAGCATAAATTGTCAAAAACTATCCCCTTTTTTAAGCCTGCTTCTTTTCGCTCTTTGTCCAATTCTTTCAGTTCATCTTTTTTTCTTTGCTCGCATTGTTGCACCGCTTCCTCGAACCCTTAGCCAGAACAATTATCTCATTCTATTTCTCTTCTCTCAAAACTTCTTAAATGAGCAAATTTTTTCTTATTGGACTAATAAAAAACGAGAATTATTTATTTTTCGTAACTGTTTTCTATTTGTATTTGTAACTAAAACAAAAAAGAATTACAAAATTTGATATTGAACCAAATGAATAATAAAATTATATTTATATAAATAATAGTCAGACTTTGTTTTTCATTACTTAAAGTTATTTTATTTTGAATAAAAATTGCTCTTGATATGCGTAAGAACAAAAGCACTAATTTATATTTTTTTCGAGACATAAAAAATAAATATAATACCAAGGCAATAAAAACATTGATCGTGCAATTGAGTTTAAACAATTTATAAAACTTGCTTTTCAAAGTAAATTATTCAGTATTAATTTTAATCTCCAATTTAATTTATCCTATATTCTACTTTATTCCAAGTGCTAAAATTATTCTTTATTATAATAAATTACCTACAGCAAAGCGTAACAGCCAAAATCAAGTCTTATCCTTATTATTTTTTTTTTCTTTGAGTCTTATCCTTATAATCCAGTTTAAAACTGGGTTACAAGGCCACCTTACACGCGAAAATCTTTCTATTCTTTCTCTATTCTTGAGTATAACTTTATCTTTCTCTTATTCACAGGGGAGATCACACCGAGGTTATCGACATCGAGTACGATCCTGAAGTGATCTCTTATTCCCAGCTGCTCGACTTGTTTTGGAACAATCACGAGTACGGCCTGACCGCCCACATTAAGAGACAGGTGAGATTACTTTTCATTTTATTTCTTTCTATCTATATAGACGTATAGAGATATGGCACGGTTAGCAATAACGATTGAAGCTGTTTGATAGAATAGTTAAATCAATAAGATTTGCGAAATTAAAAAAAAAAATCATAAGAGCGTATATAAAGATGAATTAACGTTCTTTAAATGCATAATAATTCATAAATTTTCCATACAATTAAATTTAGAATCAGCTTTAATCAATTACCAATCTGCAAGTGTTTTGATTATAAATATTTCTTTTAAATTGACAAAACTGTGCGTTGCAAGCGCGCTCAGTCATGCAGCAGAATTGCGCATTTGATCAATTAATTGAAAAGGAATTTTTAATTCGTACTGCACACCTGCGAAAAGCGCATTACTAATGAGTAATTAATTACATACACTTTACTTTGGGTAGGACTAATTCGAACCGCATTATTTTTTCAGTACATGTCGTTGATTCTGTATCACGACGAGGAACAGAGGCTAACAGCAGAAAAGTCGCGAGACTATCAGCAGAAAAAGAAGAACGAGAAGTTCATCACAGAAATCAGTCAATTTAACAAGTTCTACCCAGCCGAAGAGTAAGTATTTTATTACCTCTCTTTTATTGAACAATAAGAGCGCAATTCAAAATATTGTACCTGAGGAATCGTACTTATCAGAAACGGTTTAAAATTAATCAGCACTGGTAAAAGAATTCGAGCAAAGCAAAGAAAAGCGTCTTATTAAAAGCTCATCAAACTGACTCTTATCGGTCCTCGTCTAAATCTGGGGTCATTGTACATTCGTTAAATTTTAAGACTCTCGAGTAAAGATCAAGGTGATCAAAGCCGAGTCATCTGTGCACACAAAGTCTGGGCCGCGCTTTGTTTTCTGCCGTTGCGTTGCTGATATCGTTTATTTGGAATGCAAAATTTACGGGTGTATTTTTTTTTTTTTTTTCATTACGACAATGACTTTGACAATGAAAAAGGCTTGTAATAGTTGGTTAAGTGTTTTTGTTTTAACCAGAGCTAATTCCTTTCAAAGGATTCACTCAATTCACGGTGATTAAGAGAAGTTCAATATTTTTATTATGACAATGTAGGGGACAGTCATATATAAAGCATCGATCAAAATATTTAATTTAAAAACATTTTAAAGATAATATTAAAAATGTCTCTCTTTAAAAACTACTAAGAAGCACTTACGCCAAAGGCTTCTCGGATCTTCAATTCAAAAGGCTCGCATTATAAAATTGAATAGAATAAACCAAACATTCACACAATACCTATCTTACAACGTCTAAAATTTACTACGCAACAAACTATAATTGATTAACTCTCCATTCACATAAATAAACCAACATCCCAATTCAAAACTCCTCCCGTGCGTATCAATCCCCCAAACGATATCAAACCAATCCATCCGCATACAAAAATTACAACGTCATCAGGCAATAAAAGCCACTCGCTCGCGGAAAAATTGTGACAAAGCTATTATCAAACATTGTTTATTATGGGGAGGGCCTACGAGCTTCGCGCACGTGACGAGCCCGATCGATCATGACTCCGGCAGCTGATCAGACCGAGGACGCCACGGCGATCTGCAAACATTATAATTCGCCGAGCTAATAAAGTAATGCTTATCGGCATGCGCGCCGTCACTTGGCACTGACATACTGTACCCGAGACTTGGTTTGTTTTATCGAGTGCGCCGTGCACACCTTCGTTTATTTAGTTTTGTTTTGCGTCTCGGCTTTCGCGATAATCGATTTCGCGAATGAGTAAATTTCCGGATTAAGACTGGGTTTTGCCGGTGGATCTTTAAACGTGATCGATCGATCTTGGTATTTTCTTGGGATTTGAGTCCGGCGTCAGTGTTGGTATTTATTTTGGTGGATTTTAAATTTATCCTGGTTTGATTTCAGAAGTTAATTGTTTATGATGCTTGAGAATAGTTTGCATTTTTGTAATTGAGAAAAGGAAAAGTGACTAGCTTATGCATCAGCGATTTTCATCGAATTATACAGCCAAGCGTAGGTCATTAATCAGTCCTTAATCTCGCGGTGATGAAGCTTAATTGTTCACGTAATTTTTTTGAGACGATGGCTAATGATTATGTTATCGCGCTGACGTTTTAAGATCGATCGCAAAGTACGCGATAACCTATTAACTGCGATTATTAAGTTTGATTGCAAGAACGATTGTAAAATTGTGTGTAATTGATAGTTAGAAATTCAATCAGATACTTAAGTTTTACGATGATACAGCATGTTCATCGCAAACTGATAAATCTTTGGAGAGTTTGTCGAATATTCTCGGCTGCGATCGATCAATGAACTTTTTTTTCGATCTTGATTATACATACTATAAAAGCGGAAATATCGTGATAGCTTATCTTTAAGAATTGCTTATTTTATAGCCTTGAACGTTTTGAATAATAGGTAGGATGCAGAAGATTAACAATCTTCGTATGATCTTTCAATGATCTTAATTATTTTCTTTTTATCAATCATTCTTATAGGACAATTGTTATCTTGTAGTCAATAATTTACTTAATCCAATAATACTTAGAGAAAGTCTTTCATTTATTTTTAGTCGCATTAAATTCTATTAAAAAATAACTTGAATTAATTGATAAATTGTTTTGTGTTATTTTTAATAATGCATAAGAAACAGTTACTTATACTATTCTACAATATCTAATGTAATCCAACCTCATTTACCATCTGATTTACCGCGTGATTTCACCATTTTCCTCACTCAAAAAATCATCACCAAAAATCTCTAACGATCTTTCAACCCTTATTGTTGCAGTTACCATCAGAAATACCGGTTGCAAGACCATCCCTGGCTTTTGGAGAGCATCGGCGTAAAAAACAGCGAACATCTGCGCAACTCACCCCTGGCCGCCAAGCTCAATGGCTTCATGGCCGGTGTAGTCACACTCGACGAATTCGATCGAGCTGCTCCGGTCCTCGGACTCAATGATAAAGCCGTCCAGTATGTAAGGAAGTACGTGATCGAGAGGCAGGGCAACGGACTTTACTGCTAGCGTGATTTAGAAAGCGATTTCTTGTAGATTCGCGTTTATTAAATACCCATCAAGTATTGCAAAGAAGGCCCCTCTTTTCAGAGAAAGAGAGATAGGATGAGCAATTAGTGATATTTGTGATGATTTTTATCTTTGGTCGTGTAATCTCAGGCGTCGTACGGTCTCATTCGAATTGATTACTCGAATAACGAGATGCATGGAGAAAAATCATGTAACTGTGAAAATTGCTCGGTAAATTTTAGGAGTTTGATCTATTGAGCGTCGAAATTGCTAAATCTTTAGCTGGAATTAATCTATTTGTTATGAAAAAGATCGCGTGACTAGTAACCGTATGACAAATCGCGTGAACTTTCCCATAATTAAAAAGATATGATTACGTAGGTACGTAGTTATTGTACAAAATTGATTTAAGTTTTTAAAATATACTTTATCTATTAAGTTAGAGAATGTGTCAAGAGTAATAGGATCAGCTCATTGATACACTAAGAGAAGAAAACTCATGATTATAGTTTTGCTATAAGCTATAACTTCTATTTTAAATTTAGTAACAAAGAAAATATTTTCTCAGTGTATTTATGCAAAATGAATGTTTGAATTGGTGTCATATTTGAACGATGGGTGTGTAAGAATACTTTTAACAAATCAGGCAAAATGTACTTTCTATAAGTTTTTCATAATTTTGTAGAAACCAGTATATGAACTGTGCTTATTTGAAGAAAGAGAATGTTTATTGTATTTTTTAAAAAAAGAACGAATTTTTCTTTTTTTATGTTAGTTAGACCCGTAGGTCGGAGAATTATGCCAGATTAAAAACAAACTTACGTAGTTAATGTGTAATCTGTCATATCTATTTTTTTGTTACTACAATTATTCGATGTCTTAGTGCCTAAGTAAATTTGTATTGAAAATAAATACAACTATTTTTATTGAAGACAATAATTTTCATTATATCCTTTCCCTCTTTAATGTATAAAAAATTAAGATTCTCTTGCAGTAATAGATGAAATTAAAATTGAAACGTATCTGATATGCTTTTTATATAAAATAACAAAAATAATTGAAGAAATTAAATATTATACAATATAATATGTTAATATATAAACTTATCTAAAAAAATAAGTAGAAGTAAATAAAAGACACTATCAACTTAGTTTCCACAAATGTAATTTTAAATTAAATTTCTTTAAAATTATAAAAATAAATAGTTTAAATGAAAATTATCACTCAAATTATCAAAGTCTTTACTTGCGATGCCTTATAAAAAAGTTATTTATTAAATTTAAAACTTTTAAGTTTATATTATTATATGAAAGAATAAAAACTTTGCAATAACGAAAAGTAATTTCATGACAGTTACATAAAAATTTGACCTTCTTATCATGAAAGATTCTTCTTTAAGAATACAATAACTTTTATTATTAAATAAATCTTACTAGTTATTATTATTTTTCGAAACTGTAATACATATATATAATTACGCGCGGTCACTTTTAAAATGCTCTAATAGTTTTTATATAATATTTATACTTTACTCTGTCAATTTTAAATAGTGCAGAATGCTCCACTAACCATAAGTACTAAATGGTGGAATTCGCACTAACATATAGTGAAAAATTCACTAGTTTATCATTAATATTTACTAATTTATCATGAATATTCGCTAATTTATGTGAATTTTCACGATTTGAAAAGTTTTCAAATTTTTTCACTATTTAAAATTTACAGAGTAGAAACTATACGTACAATTTATATCTTTGTATGAATCTGACTTATCGATAGTCACTATGGTCGGTTTCTACTGTCGAATATTTAAAGCTATATGCGGTCGCAATCTAGACCCGAGATACAGATTTTTTGATAAAATAACCACCGTAAGATGGCGAGCTTTTACGACAATGCACGAAAATGTAAAAACCATAAACTGTAATTAGGTCTATATAAAAATTAAAATTGAATGTGTCACACGAATATCAAAGAACAAAAAATAAAAGTTACTAAATATAAAAGAAATTATAAATTTAAAGAAATAGTCATAAAATTACAGCATTTGTTATCTTTTTTAATGATGATGTGTACTTAAGGGGGTCAGCCTGACTTGAAATAACTGAAAATGAATAAAACATTTATTACTATTTAAAATAGTATATCATAGCTTTTATTAATATAAATTTT
>UELX01005186.1:0-14651 GCA_900480035.1 Eupelmus urozonus | reverse complement strand
CTTTATTTTCATGTCAAATTAAAAGAAAAATGAAATTAATTGCTGTCGATATAAAATTTTCAATATGTTTAACCTTTGTTTTTGAGTCTTCTTTTTTTGAATTAATGAAAAATTTTGTACATCAATAATAAGTAACAATAAACAATTTGTGACAGTATCATTTTTGAAATGTAAAAATAATAATTTTTCATCTATACCTTTTTTTGTTTTTTTTTAGAGTGTTAGGGTAAGATGCCACAATGCATTTGGTATATCTATATATATTTTGCATAACTGGTATCTTACCTAAAAAAAGTTCTTAAAAGTTATTTTTTGTTGTGAAAATAGTGTATTGAAACATAATATTTATCGTTACTCAAAAAAAAACGCGTCATTTTTTGTTATTTTTAAGTTTTTTGCTATAATTAATTTTTTTCGATACTATGTGGCATCTTCCCTGAGTGGCATCTTACCCCACCACTTTCAGATGTCATTTATTTATTGTTATTAATTGTTAACTAATTAAATTATGCGATACAAAAATTTATATATAATATATATGTTTGATAGCTTATACTGTTCTTTACTAAAATAAGTTGTATAAATTTAGTTTACTTAATTTGTGTAGATATTATTTGAAATTTTCCCTTAAGTATGGCGTCTTCCCCCGGTTTACCTTAACAAAAAAATATTTTAATCAACCGAGACACTTTTGAAAAACGAGACACTATACATAGTTTAAAGTTTAGTATAACACTAATGAGCTAAATAATCGTAATTAAAAGTTGTAACGAGCAAGTTAATCATTAGCGAGTTTCTGCCATATCCGTCAGCTAAAATTCAGCGGCTAAAATCCCGCATTAACAAAATTTATTTGAAAACGAAACCCTTTCACTGCATCGCCATTCGTCTAAGCAAAATCCAGACGCGCGCGCGCGCGCGTACACTTTGAACAAAAAAAAGAAGAAAAATAAATAAAAAAAAGTAAAACCCTCCCTAACGAGAGCGAGAGAGCGTAAGGGCGAAAAAAGCAGTGAAAAAATTCATCACGCGATACTTTATGAGGGGGACATTTTCTTTATTCGCGCTGAATCTCGCAGCGAGCGCGCGCGCGCGCGGCTCTCGCATTTCCGGATAATCCGTACATAAGCCGACGGCGCGGCGGCTGGGCCACGCGACAGGTTAGGTTTCATTCAAAAGAACGCGCGGGGGCTTCGCGCCCTTCTCTTTTCCTCCTCGCGCCAGCATTGAATTTTTTTTTTTTTCATCCTACTTCGTATTACGGCATAACTAAGTACAAAGGAAGCGCGCAGCTCGCGTGTATGTTTTATTAGGGCGCGCCGCTCGCTCTTTAACTCGCGCGCGCCGCGCATATATACGCCGCTAACCCGCGACTATTTACACGCGCGGCGCAAACAGAAAATTCAATTTTCCCCGCGCGCGCGCCTCCTTTTTTCCTCCTTCCTTTATTCCTTTGGCGTCGGGCGCGATGCCCGCCCTGCAGCCTACTGGCGCTTTTTCATACTATGTGTTTTCTTAGCGACCGGATGGAGCGAGCGCAACGCATATACGCTTCCCTCCCGAAAAAATGGGGCGCAAAAAGAGAGGAGAAAGAGCGAAATCAGCGCGGGGCGAGAGATCCCCCCTCTGGCAAACGAAATTATCCGGAAAAAAAGCTTTCAGGCGCCGGTTGCCATGTCGCGCTCGCGCGCTTTACGCGAAACGAGCGCTTGCACTTTCTTTTCTCCAGCTGCATATCGCAGACGACTCTTGCCAACTGGATGCCGCGCCTCTATACATCGCCGGGGACTTATACAGCTGCCGCGCTATTGCCAAGCGCTTCCCCAGTACAATGCCGGCTTTATTTACTTAGCGAGGGACGACTGCGCTGAGTCTATACTACTACTACGACGGGATTCCTCGTCGTGTTTCGCAACAGAGCCGGCTCTCTGGTTACGCGGTGGCCCCATCCTCGTTCCCCGTCATCCTGGGAAACTTCATTTTGCCGGCCCGGAAGATGTAAAGTCTGCAGGCTTGAGTCGGAAGGGAAGTTTGTTGCCGTGAAGATAAAGTTTTGGGGATTCTTTCGTTTCGCTCTTTCTTGGCGTTTTAGAAACGTACACTAATTTTCCGTCTACTTCATCTTTTACTTTTGGCTTTGTGGATTGTTTAGTATTTATAGCGTGAAATGCGTGGAGTTGCTGTCTCTAAAAGTGAAAAGGAAGATTTTTCTTTAATTTTTACTGTGATGCAAAATCTTGTTGTGAAAATTATTTTCATCGTTTTATTTATTTTATATCCATAGATACCGAGCCCTTAGACAATACTACTCTCAATCAGCAATAAAATAGATTAATAGTAAACCATGGTGAGATTACTTTTTTTGAGGTAACGTGAAAACCTTCTTGCTCTCGTGAATACAGAAACTAATTATTTCGCATTTAATTTTCAATTTTCGGAAAATTTCTCGACGTCAAGTTGTTATTTTAAAGAACAACATGACAGTTACTGTCAGACAGTACCATATTTTCAGAAAATTGAAAATTAAATTATACAAAAATGGCTTCTTGTATTCTCTGTAACAAAGAGGATTTACACCGCTTTAATGCTGGCCTTATAAGAATTTTTCTTCTTTTATTTAACCTTAATAAATTAAATATTGATTAAATAATAAATAAGATAATAAGAAAAAATGATGAAAAACACGAACTTATTTGTGACGATAGTTCTTTACACAAAGCCTGAATTGTTATATAATTAATATCAATTCGTAATACAAAATAAACTAATGAAGCTTTTGACATTATTCTGTGCAAATGTGGAAAAAGCTAGCCCATCTACAATAATCAATACGGCGTCAGAGTGGTTAGGTGATTATCCCACGGTCTCAATCGGAGTGAACACAATGAGAAATGGTTCGGCTAGACTATAACGTTAACGTAAACTAGATAATTAAGAAAAACTTTTCGGGTTATCTCGCAGGATTTCCTCTTATCTCCAACAGAGCCAATCATTTTCGTAAAAAATATAAAAACTTACGCATAACTCGATGGTTTCGGAAAATCATAAGTTTAACTTCCTGCAACAAACCAATTGAGGCTGCGTGGCCTTCTAATCTCATTGGAATACTTTTATATGAATATCTATTATGTATGGAATTTCAGTTTCCGGGACAAGTTGTGCGCTCGATGCCATATAGGGAGCGTAAGAAACCCTCTTTCGTGATCTTTAAAATTCACGTAGCCTCATTCACAGCCATTTCGTCTGATCATATACATAAATAAGTCCTGGCAAGGAGCAGTGCGAAGGACATTTACATCTTTTACTTTATCTCAGGTTTCAGCATTAACACTAGTATTTATTGAAATTTAGTAGCGATGATTCCAGAATCTAGTGGTACTGTATTATTATTTATATTTTCTTCAAATCGTGGATTCACGCAATTAATTATACATATCTGAAAAACTTTTGAAAAATTTTGAAAAGTAGGTATTCCTAAATCAAAGATTATACAAAATTTATGGCTTTTCACGGTTATCGAATTAGTTTATTTATTAAATAAATATTTAATAATTCGAATAAGTAATACATATTTGACAGTGCAATCTAAGTTTTAAATATTCCAGAATTGCAATGATAGCTTTATTAAACTACCATAGAATAAATGAAATATATAAAATTTAAAATCGAATATATAAAAGAGATTAATATTTCAAATGATCTTACAGGACGAAATTGCATTTACATTATTATTTATTTAATTTAATTGAACAATTTGTACATATTTTATAGAGCTATTACGGAATAAAAAATGGCGGTGATAAGAGGTTCCAGTCCAAGGCCACAAAAAAGCTTTTAAATATAAAATAATGCTAAAAAATTGAGGACATCGATTCCGCTTCCCAGCAGTGAAGTCCACAACCTCCTGTGCATTTATATTTAAAATGGTTTTAACCTTCATTTTTATACATCTCTTATTATCCATTTCCTTCTTTCCAACACATTTCTTCATGAATAATGTTATTACGGATCGATCAATTTTCAAATATTTCAGGAATTTATAATCAACCGCCCTTATAATAGTTAACTTCTGCTACATTAAAATATAGGTTGAACATTAAAAATTAATCAACAGGTGAATCTTGGAAAGTTAAATTGCAAAGTAGAAAAATTTTCGTACCTCCAGTAAAGAATGCAAGTATCCAAGAGCAATAAAAACTTGCAAGATCCATCCATCCGGCTGGGTGCATTAAGAAACTTTTTTATTTATCCAACTAAAAGCCCAACATCTAGGATAAGCCTGATAAAAGTGAAATTAAACGTGACAATTTGACAGCCCGGTAAAAAAAGAAGCGCTCTTTGGGAAAAATTCGCCGGGGCAGAAGTTATATCATTATAAGAAAATTTCCTCTCAGTCGGATCGTCCTCTCTCTCCATCTGCCAATAGCAAGAAATTCTTGTAAAGAACGAGGGGAAGCGAGGCAAGCCTGTGGACTCGTCTCTTTTACCGCTCGATTAAAAGATGTATCGAGTGACTCGGGGAAAAAGCGAGTTGCCACGCCTGCGCGGAATTCCCGCGGAAAGGCGCCTTTCCCACGCTTACCTCACCCACGCGCCTTCCTCTCTTTAGACGAGACGAGAGAGAGAGAGACAAGTTTATATCGAAATCGCTTCGGCGTAATTCCTTATGAGATTCTCGGGGCGCTCAGGCCGAAGATACCGGCGTTACATTGGCCATTGGCATCCCGCCAGCTGGTAGTATAGGGGGAAGAGCCGTAGTATAGACGGCCGCTGGCGTTCGCCCCGGCTAGCTTCTTAACCTGATTAACCGATGTTTATTGTTATCCTTGCTTTGACTTTCGCTTCCAACTTGTGCCGCAGCCCATTGACCTGGCCGATCCTTTGGGTTTGAGCCCGATGACATGGGGGCTTTTAATTAGCTGAGGAGTTAATTGCTTGGCACTGTGTGGCTGGTTAATGGGGAAAATAGGGGAGAGGTTGTTTGCCATGTTTTTTGGGGGAATGGCTGTGTGTGGGCCTGTACTTTGATAGGTTTTTGCTTTTAGTTTACTATTAATGAAAATTTTTAATTTATGGAAGAAACTTTGATTTTTATTTCTAGAACTATATAGTGAAAGTATATACTTAGGTACTACTTGCACGGTATGGTTAAAAGATGTTATTTTAAAATATTACAAATTGTATCTTGAACAAATTCTTAAATAAATAAAAATTTTACTCTAATTCTTTATACTGATAAAAATAATACTGAAGTTGAACTTTTTAATAAAACTTTTTTAAAAGTTTTTACATCAATACAATTTTTGAAAAAACAATTAAAAAACAAATTTCATGGTTTTACTCGTACGTAGATTAAAAACTTTAATAAATAAATTTTTATTTACACAACTACTGCTTTACTTTTAATTAAAACTAAAACGGATCGTATAAGGTTTAAAATTTTTTTGACGGGCACTTGATTGCGGACTTTATCCTTTATAAAAACCTAAAAATTAGAAAATTTATTAGTTGTTTATATCACTCGACAGAGCGCATCAGCACTGTATATACCCCTAGAATATAAATAAAAAACAATTGTTCTTGAAATTCCGCCTAGCTGCAATTGAATTTTTAACCAGGGTTATAAATTGTTGCGCTAGGTAACACCAGGTTTCCAAAATAAATGTAGATATACGCTCTCCCCGCTGTATTCTACTTTTGTGCTTGCCTTTTTTGTTTCTTTTTTTTTTTTTTCCAGCGTGGGAGGCAAGAGAGCTAGCTAGCTAGCTGCTCTCTTCCCCGGGTGGATATTCCGCTGTGCGCGAGCGCGCGCTCGCACGAGTGGCCTTAAACCACGGGGCGAGTAGTAGGAGAGAAGAGAGACCCCTGGAGAATAATAGCCCCGTAAATCCCGAAAAAAGATGTATCGTCAAGGAAAATATAACAAGGACAACAATAATTTTTGTCCCCGCTTGAAAATCTTCATTATTCGCGACTTTCTCAACTTTATTCACAAACTAATTGCTTTACATTATCATTTATTAAACAAAAAGCTGGTGCCATTGTGGGGATGCGGGCACAATGTGTCTCTTTCTTCGGCTACATTTGCACCGCTGGACTTAGTTTAGATGAAATTACTGTTACTGCATCGTATTTTTATTTTGAGAAGCTATCGCGTAACATTTAAAAGATTTTTTAATCCTTTAATTGTTTGAACTTAATTCTGTTTATTATAAATAAAAATGAAAGTGCGACAAGCGATCTTCATTTATCGATATCATCTTCCGATAACATCAGTTTTAAATCTGCAAAGACAAGGTTAAAAAACAAATAAAATGCGAAAACATTTTCTTCGGTCTTGGACTTGTACGAGGATAAAGGATGGGGTGATAAATAATCCGAAGAAAAATGCTTTGATTAAGAGAAGAGCTTTTGTGGATTAACACTGGATTATCGGTCTTCGATAATCCTATGCAAACTTCAGCAAAGTCTGAAAAAATGCAAATCCCAAGTATATACAGACGAAATATAGCATAGTGGGCAAGTTTTAATTCCCCGATGTTAAGGTGCGATTGTATTCGAAATTAATTGGAGTTAATGGCGATTTTAAAACGAGTTACCTTTTCGTTTAAATTACTAAACTTGAATAGTCTTTGTACTTTTGATACCAGACACGAGAAGACAGTAAATAAATTGATACGATTGGTATAGGTTTGCAAAAAAGTATATTACTTTCAATATTCATCCGCAGTACAATAAACTTTTATTTATAAATCTGAATACTTTGATACGGTTATGAATACCGATTGAAAAATCCGCCCGAGTCGGCAGACCTCGCATAGAAAGTCACTATAATGGACGCGGGGCTGCGGTCGATATAAAAGCCACGTGATTAATTGAAGGTGTTTTGCGTTTCTTTTGTTTTCGCTGTCGGCCGTATGACGTTTTCATTATCATCGACGCATTGCACCGGTGATTTGTCCCGACAATGTCAGTCGGCACTTTTGTCCTTGCGCTGACGCTATTTGTTTTGTTTGAGCGCGATTTAATTGGATATGACAAGCGAGCTTTTTTTTGCTGCCGCGCTAATCAACAATTCGCTTTTCTTGCTGCCTCGAGGCTTCTCTCGCTGCGCCGCGGGATACCTTTTTTCTCCCGCCGGATCAATACGTCTATTTTGTGCAAGCTTCGATTGTCAAAACGCGTAGGGAAACATTATTGTAGCCGTCGGTATACAATGCAGCCTAGCTATTCCTTTTTCGGAAGACGTGATGTATTGGGAATGATTTATTCGCTGGACGATGGATCGCGATGAGGCTTTGGCGTTGCTTTTAGATACGGGATGTATCGTAAGTTGATAAAATATTTATGAGATTTTAATGCGAAAATGGAATGGATCTGGATGTATGTTTCCGTGATTCTGAATGAAAAGTGCATTAGCGTTTTTTTTCCATTTTGCAAAAGATTGTATGACGGGAGACGTCTGGACTAAACTATGCACGGTCGATATTTTATTGTTCGATATTTAATAACGCTATGTAGATAATAGAGAATATTTTACACAACTATTTTTTTATTTTTACAGTTTATAGAGTCTGACGGAATATTTACTTGTATCACTAGTGTAAATGTACTTTATGTATGATTAATGGTCATACTAAATAAACGAGACAATGGTCGTGTTGGCGCAAGTAAAAATTTCTTAATGCTTTAATCAGCTAATATTTATCGCAATGATAATTGCAATATTTATGGTCTGTTAATTTATCATTGCAATGGAGGGCTCGCATTTTGATATGTAAATTATTACTCACAGAGAGTGCTTATAGAATGCATAATGAGATTACATTAGTAACTACTACCTCGTGTAAAATAATAATCATAGTAACAATGGGATTAAGTAACGATGAAAATTATTGCATAAGCGTTACACAACAACCGGCTGCATTATTGAAAAAAAAAAATCGAGAGCGCTCACCGCGAAGCCTATTAATAACTAAATTGTAATACGAGCAATTCCAGCGTCGCGTGGAAAAGCTCGTAAAACCTTGGCACGAGAAAAAGCTCGTGCCGTAAAGTTCGCTGATGTTGCACTCGGTTACAGCAAAGAATTTCAAAGCACTCCGGCCTCGCGCTCTTTTGTGCGCCGAGCAATGGAAAATCGCGTATTCCAAGTTTTGCCGAGAAAAAAAGAGAGAGAGAGAGAGAGAGAGAGAGAGAGAGACGCCGTAAGCTGTGGGCTCACGGCAAAAGGCAGGCATCGCCCTGTCACCGTAAACATAACGGGTGCTCATTATGCGCTCCCGACGTGTGTCGCTCTTGTGCCTGCTGAATTTTCAAATTGAATGGCGAGCCAGGCGTAATAAGCGCGCTCGCGGCAAATCAGAGCCGAACTCGCGCACATTGATTTTCGCGTTTCTCTTCCTCCCTCCCACTCTATCTACGAGCGGGAGAGGATTTTTTTTCCCACGCTCTCGCGTCCAATCGTTTTCATAAACATGCGCGCGCGCGCGTGCAAATCCGACAAGGAGTGATTGCTTTTGCGGTCGCGAAATGCTCTCGAGAGCGCTCCTCGCTTTTTTGCGGCCGGAGCTTGCGAGCGCGCTCGCGCACTGACATAGGTGTGCGGAAGAAAATCCTGACCGTGGCAGCTTGACGTTTACGCGCGATTTATCATGTAGACCGCAGCGAGAGCCAGCGTCATACGCGAGAGCCGAGGGTATACCTACGCGCCGATCACAAGCGCGCGCGAAAATAAAATAAATTATTCGCTCTCTTTTGCCCGCCTTTTTTCTTCGCCTTGAGCTTGCGAGCTTTAATTCCGACTTGTCTCTCTTGCTCGCGCGAGACTCAATTTTATAGCGATTATGATTATTTAGCCGTGAGAGCTAATCATCCGTTGCGCGTTTTCGAAACGGATCGGAAATACATATCAGCACTCCCGTGAAAAATTAGTATTAAATTTCATCCAATCGAAATTTCGGCCGCACATATTAACGAGCTGTAAATCAGCGGCCGGGATCACTGAAGCGCAATGCTATTATCAGGCTCGTACTTTTGTACGAGCGATTAGTAAATCCGCTTTATTACTCCCCTACCCCCACCCTTCGCCCGGGCAGGGCCGAAACACACATCGCCAGAGCGATATCACTTAGTACCCCGGGGAAAGCGCGCTAATGCTAACTTATGATTTTCCCTGGGATCTAGCTGGGCTGGCGCACGCGCGTTTGCCCTACCAATTAGAATCGCGATTGTGCGCTGGCATCGTCGATTATCTATTTTATAACCGTTATACGTACGGCACGATTAATATCGCACTCATCGGCTTGTAATATACCGCTGCGTTAAGTTTTCGTGTTTGTGGAAATTCCAAGTTATGGTCTGCTAGCGCTACGTTTAAATTTTTGCTTGGCTTGTCGATAATCGAGCTGCGCTTTGCTGAACGATGTGCAGAAAAATTGAAAAGCTCGCGAGTAAAGTAAGAAACAATACGAAATGTTATATACTTTGTTAAAGAGTTTATTAAACGATGAAGCGAACAATTTTATATAAATATGCAAATTCTTTGTTAATTTCATGTACGCTACAAAGTTACGTAAACTACGCCGAGTAGCCGTCATAGATAAATACTTCGCTATATAGCCAACCTTCATTATTACTCGATCAACTCAAAACGCAACTCGCTGAAAATAGCCGCAAGTTACCCAAGTTAATACGCTTTTAAGCGTTTTGTTGGTCTGACACGTGACGAGCCATAAGAAAGACAGGCCCCAGCAGCGCGCGATGCGCAGACAATATGCGAAAGCGAGATGGTTAGTGCAGCCGTTACAGCTGTTATGATAGAGTGGCCAGTTCCAGTTTGAATGGTCGAGGCGAGCGATCGAATGAACTGCCTATGGCGACAACGCTACTATATGTTCTACTATGTTTTATAAACGCCGTCTGACCGAGCGTGCATGTGACTACTGCCCCCGGAAACGGGACAAAAAATAGAACGAGATATAGTTGAAAACGTAAAGGTTAGCTTTTCGCGCGCGCTGGCATTCAGAAAATCTATAAAAAAAAAGGTAAAGATGAAAAGCAGCGTTAAAAACAAGCAAACTTTTCGCAGATGTTTATTACTTTTAAAAAATGTCGAGCTACTCCCCTAGAATAAATAACCCGCTATGGAAACTTTAGAAAATAAGCACTCCAGGAAGCGCAGCGCATAATCCAAGAAAAGAGTCGCCTCATTGAAAAAGAAGTCGAGCATCGGTATCGCCCGAGGTGGCGAATCGGCATTATGCGCGCCTAACAATAGCTCGCGTCCTGTCGACGTCGAGAGGTGCGGCGAATGACTTTCCCCCACGGCTTTCTCTCTCTCTCGGCCATTGGCATTGATGATTTTCGCACACACGCAGCTGTCCCGGGGCGGCTAAAGGAATGCTGATATCAGCCGCAGAGAGCTCGACGTGAAAACGCCCGCGAACAATGCGCGCAAGCAAGCCCCGTGGACGCAATCATCTCTCTCCATTTCCATTCTTCGGCCTCAGCCACCCCCCTCCGGCGGCTCGCGCAATAATTTCCTCTCTCGCGAGAGCGAACCTACCTCGCGCAAAGCCTATTACGTAATAGGGGAGGGGGGATCGGAAGCACGTGGAATGACCCATATACACGGCGGAGTAATAATAAAAAAAAGAGGAAAACGCCGTGTGGCGACGTTACGTGCGCGGGCGTCAGTCACGTGCCGAGCGCGTGCCTCGTGTGTATATAGGCGGATGCGCGGTGTATCCGATTCATATTTCGCGAATCGGCGCGCGATTGACGTTTGGAAATCCCTTTAACACTTAGCGGTCGGCGTAATTAATCGGCGCGCGCATCCGAATAAATTATTGGCCACTTGGCAGTCCCGTGCGCGAGCGACGACTGCGACTTATTATTTGTGATTTATTTGACGAGCACGCAGGGTAGTGGAGCTTCGCCGAGCGGCTCTGCGGTTTCAATTAGTTTGGTAATTGCTTCGGCCATTGATTACAAAATTTAATGAATGCATTATGTGCGTGATTATTTGCGCGCTCGACTGGCTAATTTTCGCAAAAATCTAGGAGTTGATAACTTTTTGAGCGGGGTAATTTCGATCAATGAAATCTTAATGGCATTAATTCGCCTAATTATCATAAGTACGGCGAGCTTCCTTTCTTTTAAATACAGGGAGGTTATAATGGCGTTTAAAAGCGGGGCTCATTGAGCCACTCCCGCTGAATTTCCCTCGTTTCGCCTATCATCGCGGCGTTAAAAGAGCGAACGAGAAAAAATAGGCCATAGCGCGGCCGGGTAAAATCCTTAACGCAAACAATCCGGAGAAAATTATTAGATTAACATTGGGTGTAACGGGAGGCTGGGCGCTGAAAAAAGCAGGAACAACCGAGCGACGGGATTTTTATTACTGCGAAACCACTTTAGCGAGGCCGTAAAATGCAATTTGCTCTTCGGTATTTCTAGCCGCTCGAGCTTGCAAGCTCTCCGTTCCTCCTTTTTATACCATCTCCGGCTTGCCCTGGTAGGGGGGCTGAATTTTATCTGTTTTATCAGAAGTACCGGGCTGTAGGTAAGGTCGCCGCGGCGGCGGTTGATATTGTTGCTGCATATATTTCTGCGGTCCGGCAATTAAGCTGCAGCACGTCCAGGCTAGGGGCTAGCTTGCGCCTCACCGCAGCGGGCACACAGGAGAGAAAGATAGAAGCGAGAACGAGGGAAGAGAGAGAGAGAGAGAGGGAAAATACCGAGTGGAATTCCGTGTTGCATTAACGTTTCGTAATGCAAGCTATGTCGAGAAACAGCGCGCGAGAGGGAGAAAGAGCGGACGGCGCGCGGAAGAAGGTGAGACGAGGATCAGAGGGAGATAGAGAAACGGCGTAAGCCAGAGCGAGACGGAGAGAGAGAGAGGGAGGCCGGAATGGAAAAAGGAGAACGGCGGGAGGAGAGGAGAAAAGCGACAGAGCGTTTCAGGCTATTTTCGCGGCGCGGTACTCTCTTCTTAATTGGTCACTCGTGCTGCGGCATTCACGACGTGGTATTACATACTGGGCGGGCGGGAACAATGCGCGCCATCGAGCACGTATCGCGCGCACTGCTCTAAGTGCACGCGCGCGGAGGCCCGGAAGTGAGTGCGGAGGATTTTTGAGCGCGCGGACTCGCGAAAGGTAAAGAGAGCTCGAGAGAAGTAAATGCGGAGCTTTTAAGTTCGACCGAACTTCTGGACGCTGTTGGGGGGGAGAAAAAAGTTTCACCGCCTCTTTTTGCATGCTGCGCCGATAGTTGCATTTTTTATGCGCTAGGGGGAGCGCCGCGAGAAAATACGGCTCGGCGAAATTCAGCTCTCTCGCTCCCGCAAGCTCGCAGCTGCAGAGGAGCTGTATGTGTGGGAAGCGGCTTTTCATCGAGAGGCCGCCGCCGAGCGCCGAGCTTTCACCGAGATGCCGAGATTGATTTGTTGCTTGCAATCTACTCGCCAAATGCGGAGCTCGTTAACGCCCCGAGCTTTTTTCTCCTATTCGAGCTCCTATATATCCATCGCGCGCGCGCCTCGATGTTGTGTGTGTGTGTGTGTGGCTATACGGCTTTAGAGGGGCTTGTACATTGGCGGTGGGGAATAAAAAAGCCGCCCAGATTTTCTGTTCGGGACAATTATTTCAATTTTTTGCCACTCTATTTTGCGAGCCCGCGCTTCGCTCATATAAAATCACCTTGGGATCCGCGCTTTTTTTGCGTTCGGACTTTTAATGAATGTTGAAAGAGCAAAGCTCGGTCGCAGCCACCTATGAAAGCTTCAGTCTACATAATTATTTTTCTGCGGCTTTTAGCTATAAAGCTTTTTATTTAGGAGCGCTTAAAATTAGTCTACTTCCTTGCTTATGAAATTATTGCTTTTTATTAAAATTTCCGGAAAATAAAAAGTCGAAATTCCGGCAATATTTCTATAGCACAAAGTTTCATTGGAAACCGCATAGCAATCCTATAGCAGTTACATTTCTGTCAGAGCTTTCGGCAGGCCGCGAACCAAATCAATCACTCTCTCATGCATCGGCTCGTTCCAAAAAAAAGAGCAGCCCTCGCAAATTAATTCGTCAAAGACGATAATTGTAGAGCTCTTTGAGTGGACTCGCTGATTGAAAATCGCCAGCGCCGGGTGTGCCGAGCTGCGGTGTCGAGCTTGCAAGCGCGCAAACGAAGGAAGACGAGTATTTAACGAGGCGTCGGGGCGCTTATGCGCTCGCGAAATACTAGTTCCCCGGTCAAAACGTCAAGCCGCAGCCCGAGCATAGTTCTACCTTGGCTGGCTGGCCTGGACTTGGAGCTTTCGTATCCCTGCTTGCGTGTATGTGTAACCAAAGTGCATCCGGCACTTTACCCCAGCGGGAGAGAGAGAGAGAGAAACTTCTCTGTCTCTCGGGGGCCGCACAAGCCGCAGCCGCGAAAATCAACACGAGCGAGCCGCCGCATCCGCCGCCGCCACACCGCGACGGCCAAATAGCTAAATTCCCGACGAATGAAGTTACTTTGCCGAAGAAGAATATCCGTGTTAGGCCGGGGAAGGCGCTGAGACGAGGCAGATTTCGCGAGTCACGTAGGATCGGAGCTTTTCGTCTCTTTTGATACTTTTTGGGGATCGTGCGCTGTTGCGGTTGGTTTTGTACTGGTTTTGCTTGGGGAAAGAGTGTTTTTGTATAGCAGGATAAAAGGAATTAGCAAAAAGTGGAATTAATAAGAATAATTTGAGATAACGCTTGAATTTTATGGAAAAAGATGAATTTTCAACAGAGCAGTAATGTTCAATGATGTTAAATCCACGTCGAAATAATTTTACATTATTAACAGCAATGCTTATTATAATATGTTAATGCAAACTGTACATTTTCATCATGTAACTTCAAGTAAAATATTTTACAGGAGTTTGTACAACACATTCGAAAACAATTTATGAGAAAATGTTGCTGGGATAACGTGTTTTCGCGATGAGTGGGCGAAAATGACTTTTAGACCTTTTAACGTTTTAACGTCAATAGCAACTGCATATGTGCACGTTTTACGCGCCCAACTTTCACGAGTACCGTGCAATTTTTACCTCAACTAATATGAATAATTTGAAATTTTAACAATAATACATTTCTAACTCTCGTTTAAAATGATATTTATTACGTGCATGCGATTTTAATTGTACGTGTATAGGTATATGTCCGAGAAATCATCCAACGTCTGTTAAAATTTGAGAGATTTTTCACGTAGCAAAGTGTAGATATTAAAGTTCAAACTTTGCAAATTTAACATAGGGAAGATAGGCTGAATAGTGTTTTTAGACAGGGACAGATTAAAAGATTATAATAAAAAAAGTTTAGAGTCTTTTTACGTATAGTTTAGTAATAAAAGTTAATATAAGTAGCGAAAATAAGATTATTGTAAGCTAATAAAGCACACGAAACGAGAGCTGGCAACGCTGTACGAGAGAGATATAGCTTCCAAAGCTTTCTTCTTCTTTTTTTTCTTCACAAATTTTCCATTATAACAAAACTGATCACTACTCATCATCTGCCAAGTCACTGTATGGTAAGTGTAAACGAAATTGAGCGTATAGTATAGGTTATGTTTAGTGAAATGTTGCCAGCTCGTCGATACCTCGCTTCATTATACATCAC
>UELX01005185.1:0-14655 GCA_900480035.1 Eupelmus urozonus | reverse complement strand
TTATTATTGATTTCTGTTAAAATATAATAGATCAAAAATTTTTTTCGTTCAGTTTCGATAGATGCCAATTTGAAGTTTTCTAATGTCTTGACAAACAATAAAGATTTTTTTAATTATTTAAATCTTAAAAGAACTGAGAAATTTTCAATTTCAAAACTATATTTTCTGGCAATAAATAAAACGTAAACAAAGTCTAATTTAAAAATTATTTAATTATAAAAAATAATGGTCATTTCTCTGAATGATTTGTTGCGTATAAATAATTGAATTATATTATATTAATGATTTAATATCTAATACCGTACATTACTTACAATTAATAGTACTCAAAACGCAACAAATTATAACTGTTCCCAGTGAGGGTCAGCAGGACGTTTTCCTTAAAGATGACCAATACGTCAGGTTAATAGCAAACAAAATTATTATTTTCAACAATTCCTAGATTTACATTATAATAATCTAAACCACTCAAAGATAAAATTTAATTTTATTTACTTGCTGCATGCTAAATAGTATTCGAAAATAATTATTACCATTCTACCAATTTACCAGCACAAAAACCCGCATAAGCGCAACAGAAGCAGCCCCTCCCCTCGCTCGACCTGCTCTTCCCCACTCCACACGCAAGCACAGCTTAAAATTCGAATGTATCAGTGCGCGCATCCAGCTCCTCCAAGTCTCCGCTCAAAGTTTGATAGAAAAATAAATTAGTCAGAGGCAGAGCGCGCCTGCTACAGCTCAAAAAGGGTTTCCCCTGCGCTCGCGACTCCAGAGAGACGCGCGCGACGGCTCGCGCATGCAAAGAGGCGCTTTCGTTATGCAGAATCCGAAAAGTGTACGAGCCACGCATAACGATATATACACCGCCAGGCGAGAGAGAGCAAGCTCCCTTTTCCAGCGCGCGCGTGCACGTTCATTTGGGGCCCCCGCAGCTCTCCTCTCTGCTCTATATTGAAGGCTACAAAGGGCCGAAAGGACGGCTCTTTGTGCGAGAAAGCGAGCCGGCTCTTAAAAATTGATGGCAAATCTTTTTTCGCGAGCGACGCCGCCTGAATATCGCGGGGATTTTACCCGGCGGAGCGAGCTGCGGGCAAAGGGAAAAAAAGGGATATATCGTTTCGGGGCTTGTATATTATGAAAGAGCGAGTTTCTTAGGGCGTTTGTCTGGCGGTAGGCTCGAGAGAGGAGAGACGCTCTCGATGTTTGGTTTTCATTTTTCTAGGCGGATTAGACGATCGGCGGCTTTATTAGCCGGCTAGTGGATTATGTGCGACTGACGAATAGAGGTAAATGTTTGCCGATGGGATGAGCCGGAGTTGCGGAGGTATTAGTTATATGCGTGTCCTGGCTTTTTTTCGGGGGCTTCCGGGTCGCAAGTAAGACTGTTATGAGCGATTAGAGAGGCTCTGTGCTTGGTATTATTGTGGGAGAGGTTGACTTGCGCTTTTTTGTTTTTTTTTGTTCATTTTTTTGCGACTTTTTTTATGCCGTTGCTGATGAAGATATTGCGATTAGCTGTAATTTTGGAAAATTTGCATGCATGGATATATACAGTTTTTCTGTTTTAATTAATAATTTTTATTTTAACGTTTTGATATTAATTTTTTTGATAAATATATTTTTCATGAAAATAACGGGCACGTTTATTTTTGTATGTAATAAATAAACGTATATTTATACGATATTAATATTTGCAATATCAAGATATTAAATATAGTACTGTGCGTCTTTATTCGACAAAAAAATTGAGTAGCTTCGGAAATTGTTACACATGGCATGTGCCCATGAACGAACTTCAAACGCATTTCTGAACCGCGTTTGAACGTATAAAGCAAGCCTCTTTATAGTTACTGAGTATACGAGGGATTATCGAATTTCTCTGTGACTGAACCTGCTGAAATTAACGAACCAATGCTCTCACACATGTGCTTCTAGTCGAAATTAATCTATTTTAAAAATGAAACCTATATGCCGGAAATATTTATAGATACATAGTCATAAAAATCGAATGATCAACTATATCAAAATACATTTTTAATTAAAAAGTTTTTCGAAATGTTTGAATAACTTTTTTTTTATTTGTGTACTAATATTAAAAGCTGTAAAAGATATCAGAGATTTTGAAAACTTTTTAAATGTTTGATTTTATTTTTTATAATTTTGAATAATATCTTTTTATATGATTAATAAGTATTTTATTATTTAACACGTGGTATACGTATAAATCGCATAAAATTTTAAAGATTATGATTGCATATCAACTGAGAATTAACATCAGTGATTAATTAATAAAGTAGTAGTAAATATTAATGTATCATTACTTAATAAATATTAACTCACGTATTATGTAGTCGTTCATCATTTTTTAACTTTGTTTACGATTATAAATTACAAATATTTAATACGTAAGTTAAATTTTATGAAATATTTTGTTCTTTCAATTAATTTTAAAAATTCACTAGTTAATAATCATTAGTTCTATTTGAACTACTACTAGTTCTACTGAACTCTATTTGAAACATTTTTCTATTTGAATATGTCAAAATAAAATAAAAAGTATAAAAAGTAACAATATTCTGAAAAATAATTAATAGACACATAAATACAATTGTAGTTGAGATGCGTTTTATTAACAAAACATATACACATTTCATTTACAGGAATATACACGCGCGCATACACACATACACATCCAAAGTTCAGCGGGTAAATTCGCAGGGATCAATCATTCTGCTAGAACAAGCCTCTCAGTGTTGAAAGCAGAGTCGCCTGAATTTAGTCGGTTACATGAGCTCACTCTGTTAGTAATTTTTAGTAAATACTGGAGGTGGTGTCAAAAACAGCGCTACCTGGGGCTTTCTAACCGGGGGCCTTTGTATGAAGAGCGCTTCTTGCAAAAAGACTCAATGTTCTTACCCACATTAAAGCAACATAGCCATATAAGCTCGTTTTTTTCTTTCATTAAGAACACGTCGGCCTGTAGAAATTCAAAAAATCTCCATTAAACTTAATAAAAAAAAGCTGAAAAATATTATGTTACTTTTATTATTCTGAGACGAGTTTGAATTTCAAAATCTATAAATTCATAAAAATTTTCAATAATATATCTATATAGATGTCCAATGTATCTCGATCTATTATATATTTTATACGATACTTCAAAGTAATATTTAAAAAAATACTAATAATCGATAATTATAAAACGCGATCTTAAAAACAACTTCCAACTTCCTGGTAATAATGCACTTTCGTAGAATCCAGGTAGGCTTCTGTTTTGTAAATATTCTATAAACGCAGCAATAGCTATCGTCTCGTTGATCGCCCTCTCCTCATCTCGACCTCTATCACAAATAAAAAGAAAAAAAAATAAAAGCTAAGAAAAATCATTAAAACAATACTGGCGGACCAAGATCGAAAGCTAGCGCATATATACGCCCTCGCAAGCGAGCATCCGCAATTCACCGAGCTCTTATTAAGCTCGCCTCTCTTTCTGCACTTCATTGTCCGTTCGTCTGCATAATCGACGCACTCGATTCCGGCCTAACGAGAAAAACACCGCGGGAAGAATAATCAGGCGAAAGTAGGATAACCTCCGCGTGTTAAATAATCGATGCAAGATCAACCGGGAATATTTTCAGATACAGCTGGAAAATCGCCCGGGACCGACGGCCGCTGTTTTAGATGGACACTGGCGAATAGAGACGAGAGAGAGAGAGAGAGAGAGAGAGAGAGAGAGAGAGAGCAGAATAAGCGAGGAAAAAAAATGAACTGAAGCGAGACTGCAGGTCAAACTGTGTAACTCGCGGACGTGTATATACAGAGATCTGGATAGAGAGGAGTGCAGGATAAAGGAGCAGAAGTCGCCGGATGAAACGTGAGAATAGAGAGAGGGAGAAAGAGAAAGAGGATGGCGAAAAACAGAGGGAGTAGGCTTTATAAATGACTTGTGAAATTGAGTGAGAGCGAAGTATTTTGGCTCGCGTCGAGCGCCGACATTTTTCCAGCGCGACACCGATGATGAAGCTCCGGGGCTGCGAGAGAGCGAGAGAGAGAGAGAGCCGTTGCCGATGCTACCGTGTGCTGCGACTGTAACGAAGGTTTATTACTGCATCGCTTTATGATCGTAGCGTTATTCGCGAGAAGTACTCGTATTTTTTTATTTTTTGGGTGAAAAAAAAAATGGGGAAAAAGAAACGAGCGCGGTTTGGACGGAGAGGTGGAAATCGGAAAATGTAGTTGAACGTGTAATCAAAATATGTGTAATAACCCGGGTAAATCAGATTTTTTTTTTGCAGATGTTTAAAGGGTTTGTGAGATATTTTTTTATAAAGTTTGAATAAAAATTATTAGACACTAAAAAACTTTTATAAAATGTCAAATGATAATTTTAATAAAAGTTCTATAAACTATTTTTAAATTATTTTACAAGGCATTTATTAAAATATTATTGTATTACGAAATGGAGAATGATTGGAAATGCTCACTATACTTTTGATTTTGTCATTTAAGGATAATAAGAATAATATAATAAAAAATCCCGAAGATAGGCCCTCATACGGAAATTTACGTACATCAAATACCTCACTTTGCATTCTAATCACCGCAAACCCCACCAACAAACAAAATATATCCCTCAAGCCCCGAAAAAACCAACATCAGCCTTGAATCCACTCCACCGCGCAAACACAATCAGCGCGCATAGCTGCAGACACACGCGCGGCAACATTAGAAGCAGCAGAAAATGAGAGTCACGATAAACATCGCGCGCTCGCGCAAGACAGAAGCTACATCCATCGAGTCGCGCCGAAAGAAAATAACAATAAAAAAAGGAGAAAATCCCGACAAATATAAAGAGAAAAGCGAGAGAGCGCTGGCGAGCGCGTGAGTAATACAAAGGGTAGGGGGATGCTATCTGGAGGGGGGATGGAGAAGCGATTGGCGGCTGCTGGTGATGCGCGCACATCACGTCTCTCTCTCTCTCTCTCCCTCTGCGTGCAGCTACTACCCCTTGGCTTGCTGGCTGCGCGCGCTCCGCAGTAGTGTGGCGGTGTGGACTGCGCGCGCCAGTCTCTCGTCGTCGCGCGGCCCCCCTTAAGCGAGAGCTGCACACACAGAGCTCAGTCTCGCGGCAGCTTCCGAACGCGCGCGACTAACCCGCCGTCTGATCGGACTTGGAGCTTGACTACTCGCGCGCGGCGCGCTTCATAACACACCGAGAGTTTAGCAGGAGCCAGTGTCCGTGTGTGTGTGTTACGGACAATAATAGACCTTGCCTGAATGGAAGTAGTTACAGGAGTGTGGGGAGAGTACGGAGACTAAAAGCACCGGTCAAAGAGGAGAGCGGGGGAAAAAAACGCGACGCGCTCGCTCTGAGAGCCGGCCGCTTTGTCGCCTCTGTTACGAAAATAGAATAAGTAAGGAAAAAAGAACACAAGGAAGGCAGAAAGAGAAGACGTATAGAAGAGGGCATCGTCAAAGCGGCCCGCCGGCTAGACGGACCACTAGCTCGCGCACGGCTGGCCAGCAGCGTCCGTTATACGTGACCCTAGGGCGTAACAGCGCGGCGTATTCCATTAATCGCGGCCTGTCCTGGCCTCAGCCCTCAAAAGCGAAGAGGCCGGCTGCAGCCGCACACGTGCGCGCCCCCCGCGAGAGGATGTATCGATGAAACGTGCGCGCCAAGATAAAAAAGTAGCCCCGCCGGCGGCTGCGGAGCCGGCCACGAGGATTTAGAGAGGCATGACGATGGCGATTGTCGAGTCGGGAGCCAAGCCTCCGCGGGCCGAGGATTTCCAGCGGCGAGCAGCAGCCGGGCCGTCCATCAGCCGCCGGACGTGATCGTAATTTTGTCCTCGCGCCTCTCTTTTTTCCTCTCTTCCGCGCGCTCTACGCCGACAGCTGCGTCTCTCTCTCTCTCTGTCTCTCTACCTATCCCTCAGCCCTTTTTCACCCGACTTTTTACACCTCTCGCGTTAACACGTGCTCCTCTCTCTCTGTCCCTCTGGGCTATCGATCGCGCGAGCGCGCCGGATGCTCTCCTGCGGAAGTGTCGCCCAGTAGGACGGACATAACTCACCATGGCTCGCTGGTCGGTGCCGCTACTTTTTCTAGCCCTCGCCGCTCACGTGGCCGCCGCGAGCACCGAGACTAGCAGCTTAGCGCCGGCCTCTTCTCTCCTAAGAGTCCCGCGTCACTGCGAGTGGGACTCGGCGCCGAGCGAGGGTAGCTTGCTGTGCCTGCAGCGCGAGCCGGCCGGCAGAGTTAACGTAACCGAGCTGCCCGGCGACGCGCTCGTCTCCCTAACTCTGGTATGCGTGCTGGACGAGCAAGTCGAGGAGCTGGAGGAGGAGGAGGGTCAGCCAGAGTTGGAAAGTGCTCGCTCGGACAAGAGGCTGCCTTTGAGCACGGAGGAGCTCTCGCATCTCTGGAGGCTGAGGGCGCTAAGGCTGGTGGGCTGCAGAGTCGGGAGACTAGCCGCCAGGGCACTCGGCGGACTTCTGGACTTGCGAAACTTGACCATCAGAACGGACGTCGGTCTGCGGCACGGCAGGAGGGCTAGTCCCGGGTTCGCGCTCAAGTTGGAGGAGGGGGCGTTTAATGGGGCGGCTCAGCTCGAGAAGATCGACCTGTCGTCCAACAATATGCTCCAGGTGCCGAGCCACGTCTTCTGTCCGCTGGCTAATCTGGTGGCGCTCAACTTGTCGCACAATCTACTAGAGGATCTGGGTGAGCTGGATTTCGGTTTGTACGCGGAGCGCAAGCCTCGACGTTTGGAGCATCCGCAGCAGCAGCCGGTACCGAGTCCCTGCGCCCTGGACATACGCACCCTCGACGTGTCGCACAATAGAGTCTCCGTGCTGCCTGGACGAGTCTTCTCCTCGCTGCGTCGTCTGAGTGTGCTGAACCTGGCTGGTAATGCTATTGCGGTGGTAGAAGATGAGGCGCTCTACGGTCTGAGATCGCTGAGGAGCATCGACCTCTCGGACAATAGGATAGTCGCGCTGCCGGCCGACGTCTTCCGTGAGGCCGCCAACTCGTTAAAGGAGCTCAAGCTCCAGAACAACTCGATTGGAGCACTGGCGCCTGGTCTGGTTGCTAATATGAACCAGCTGGTGGCGTTGGATTTGTCTAGGAACGTGTTGACCAGCAGCTGGATGAACTCGGCGACGTTCGCCGGGTTGATCCGGCTGGTGCTGCTGGACCTATCTTTCAACCGCATCGACAAGCTCCACCCAGCGCTGTTCAAGGATCTCTATACCTTGCAGATCCTTAACCTTAAATACAACGAGATCGAGGCTATTGCGGCTGATACGTTTGCGCCTATGAGCAATTTGCACACGCTGGAGTTGTCGCATAATAGACTCAGGTACCTTGACGGTCAATCTCTGAACGGTCTGTTTGCCTTGTCGTTGCTGGCCATGAATTATAACGTGCTGGAGGGTATCCATCCAGAAGCTTTCAAGAACTGCTCGAGCATTCAGGATTTGCAGCTGTCGGGCAACAGTCTGGATACCGTACCCAGTGCCCTTAAGGACATGGGGATTCTGAAGATGCTGGATCTGGGCGAGAATCGCATAGAAACCCTCGAGCGATCCAACTTCGAGGGCATGACTGGACTCTACGGACTGAGACTGATGAACAATTTCGTTGGTAATGTGACGCGCGATCTGTTAGCTGAATTGCCGGCTCTTCAGATCCTGAACCTCGCGCGCAACCGCATCGAGCACGTAGACAGCGATGCCTTCCGTGGCAATCCAATGCTCCAGGCCATCAGACTCGACTCGAACCTACTCGAAGACGTGTCCAGCTGCTTTGCCAACGTGTCCAGCCTGCTCTGGCTCAACGTCTCCGATAACATGATTGAACGTTTCGATTACGCATACCTACCTGGCCAGCTTCAATGGATGGACCTCCACAAGAACGCTATCATCGACCTGGGCACCGGCCAGCCCAACTCCAGACTCCAGACCATCGACGCCTCGTTCAACCGCCTGACGAAAATCAGCGCTCGCTCCGTTCCGGACTCCGTCGAGCTGCTGTTCCTCAACGACAATCAGATCCACCACGTCGAGCCTCAGACCTTCGCGGCCAAGCGGAACCTGACCCGCGTCGATCTCTACGCCAACCAGATCGTCCGCATGGAACTGTCGGCCCTGCAGCTGACCGAGGTCCCTCAGGATCGACCCCTGCCCGAATTCTACATCGGCGGTAATCCCTTCGTCTGCGACTGCACGACGGAGTGGCTGCAGCGCATCAACCAGCTGATGCTGCGCCAGCATCCCAAAGTCATGGACCTCGAGTCCGTCTACTGCCGTCTGCCCTACGATCGTCGGCACTCGTTCGTACCTCTCCTGGACGCCAAACCATCGCAGTTCCTCTGCGTCTACACGGCCCACTGTTTCGCCCTCTGCCACTGCTGTGACTTTGACGCCTGCGACTGCGAGATGACCTGCCCGGCCAACTGCACCTGCTACCACGACCAGTCCTGGGCTGCCAACGTCGTCGACTGCTCTAGCTCGGACTATAAACGGCTTCCGGGCAGATTGCCCATGGACGCCACGGAGGTCTACCTGGACGGCAACGATCTGGGCGAGCTCAATTCCCATTCGTTTATAGGCCGCAAGAATCTGGAGATCCTCTACGCCAACGACAGCAACATCGTCTCCATCCGCAACTTCACCTTCAGCGGACTCAAGCGGCTGGCCATCCTCCACCTGGAGAACAACCGCATCCAGGTGCTCCACGGCATGGAGCTCGCCCCGATGGAGGCCCTCAAGGAGCTCTACCTCCAGAACAACCACCTCAGCCACATCGACAACTCGAGCTTCGCCTCTCTGCGCAACCTCGAGATCCTACGGCTCGACAACAACCGCCTGTCCAGCTTCGCCCTCTGGGAGCTGGCTCGCAACCCCTACCTCGTCGAGGTGGCCCTCTCCGGCAACCCCTGGCGCTGCGAGTGCGCCTACGTCGAGCGAGTCCGCGACTGGATGCTGGCCAACCGCGAGAAGATATCCGACTGGCGTCACGTCACCTGCAGCCTGGGCATGCCCCTGCTAGCCCCAGTCAACAGCACTCTGGTCAGCTGCGCCGTGCTCAGCAGCGTCCACGGAACTGGAGTCAGCTTGCGCCACGGCCTCGACGCCTACCTGCCGCTTCTACTGGCCAGCAGCATCCTCGTCCTCGTGACCCTGGCCCTGCTCTACGCCGCGCTGAAGCACCGCAGGGCCCTCAGGGCCTGGGCCGCCTCGCGCTGCGGGCTGCGCGCCTGCTACAAGACCGCCGCGTTCGAGGACCGCGAGAAGCCCTTCGACGCCTACATCTCCTACTCGGCCGTCGACGAGGCCTTCGTCTCGAGGGTCCTGGTGCCGGGGCTCGAGACCAGCTACCGGCTCTGCCTGCATTACCGGGACCTCGGGGCCGGCTCGAGCGTCGCCGACGCCGTGGCCGAGGCGGCCGACTCCTCCAGGCGCACGATCCTCGTGCTCTCGAGGAACTTCCTGCACGGCGAGTGGTCCAGGTTCGAGTTTAAGAGCGCACTGAGGGAAGCGCTTAAGGGACGCGGGCGCAACGTTATTTTGCTGCTGGTAGGCGGCGTCTGCCCAAGGGATCTGGATGCAGAGCTGCGCAGGCGGATCTCTACGCACACCGTGCTGGTCTGGGGCGACAAGCTGTTCTGGCAGAAGCTGAGGTTTGCCATGCCGGAGGTGCCGCCGGTGCCCCAGCCGATACTGGAGAGGCCGCCCTCGCTGCCGACGCCGCCGCCGCCGCCGCTATGGGCGTGAGGCAGATGCCGATGCACGAGGTGAGTGCTCGTTTGTATTTTTTTTTTTTTTTAGGGGGGGGGGGGGGATTTTGGGGCGAGGGGAAAGTTTGGTGGGATAAAAAGATGTCTTTATAGGTGCTTTTTTTGTTTTGATTGTCGGAGCTTGGTTTTATTTTCATGGAAATCATGTGCGAATGGTCAGTAATGAAATTGGGAGTATGTAGCTTTGAGAGCTAGGGATGTTTTTTTGGTGATGGTGGGGAGGCAAAGTTTACTAGGAGAGTTGATTGGTCATGTCAATATTTTCGCATGCTAATTATATGCTTGAAAATTTTCATCAGAGTACTATGAACTTAGAGAAAATTATGTTTACACCATTTGGCTGAGTCGAGCAAACTCGCTTGCACTAATTATTGATTTCAATGATAATTTGACTGTGTTTGATTGGCAGTGTAAATGTCGCTTAATCACATCTCTTTGATAACTGATTTTCAAATTTATTTAATTAATTGGAAGTCGACATTGATCGTCAGTATTTGAAAAACATAATTATTGCAGCTATTTATTTTTTGACATGTGACTTACTTGCTTGTAAGAAAATATATTTATTTCATTGTTAAATTTTTTTTTTAAATGCACATTTACACAATTAAGTATCAATAATATTTTGAAAATTTTCAATTTTAATTGACTTTTTTTTTTCTATGAGCCAGTAGTATAAAATTAATTCTTTTCACTCCAATAATTAATCATATAAAACCCTTTTTAATCTTAAATGTAATGGATCTACTTATCAGCTTAAAAAAATAGAGAAATAAGTAAAAGACTAGTCCATTTCAACTTGATAAAGAAAAACATGAATAATAAAAATTACATTAAAATTTATGCGTCTCTCATATTCAATTAATTTATTCAAGCCCTGCATGTGAATTTGTTAACGGCGAGTGATAGTCAAATTAGCAAACATTATTTTGACTTTACTAATATTTTTTAAAAATTTATGCTCAAACTCTAAAGTTATTATTCTAGGCAAATAGTATTACTTTTAAACCAAGTACCTGCAAATATATAATTCAAGATTCAAAAATACATTATAATCCTTTATATACCCTTCTCAATTCTAAAGACCCACTTAATAACTAACAAACTGAAGACCAAACAAAAACCATAGCTTCACGTCCAACATTGCACAAACATTCCAGCTTCAGCTTCGAATTTCCCTTTGACGCGATTATTCGAGGAAAATTTCATAGAGGGCTCGCCCGCGTCTAGCCGTGCATTTGCGTAATACGCAAACCTCGCCGGCGCACGTAAGAAGCCGGCGCGCAAAAAAGCAGTCGCGATTGAATGGCGCTGAAAGAGCGGCCACTCTGTTGAAAAGGGAAAGCCGCGCGCTCAAAAAGCTCCATCTACCTCCCTACGCTCGTGCGTGGGCCCTCGCTTCTTTTGACTTTTTGCCGGCCTTAACAAAGCCTAAGCAAGGAATGCCCCGTCTCCTTAGTATATCACCCTAAAAAAGCTCGAGAGCAAAAAAGCTCGTAAGGCGCGAATATGTATATAAGCGAGCTTGCGCCGGTTTAAGCACAAAAGAGCGGCTCGGAAAATAAAGCGCGCGAAGAATATGGAGCGCGAAAAATTGCGCAAACCCGCTGGCCAGGAAAAAAAGTGAGGGGGGTCTTCGTGCGGGCTGAGGCGCTTCATTAGCGAGGCTCCGACAATCGAAATGCGGGGGGGAAATCGAATGAACGCCCGCTGAAGCGAGCTCAGCCCTGAGGCGCGTATATCATAGTTCCCTTTCTTCTTTCTCGGCGCTGTAAAATTTCCATGCACATGGAGGGGTCATGCATATCTATACGCATAACGTACGAGTAAGAAGAGAGAGTGGACTTAATTATCGCATTCTTTGGCGCATTTCGCGCGTGCATGAGTCGAATTCGCATATTACTTGAAAGCGCTATAGGTGTTGGTCCGTCAGGTCGTCTATTCTTTTAGTGCTGCTGTTGTATTTCTTTTTGCAGGCGCGTATTGTTTCTTTTTTTGTTTTCATGGTAGAGTTTTTATGGAGTAGTGAATGAAATGCGGGTGGAGAGGCTAGATTGATTGGGGAATTGTGTATAGTAGGCTAAAGATGAATTGGTACATGGTTGCATTTAAAAGAATTTCCAGGGTTGATATGGGATTCATATTTTATAATCTGTTGATTAATTTTTTTATAAGAAGTTTGAATAGTTGTTAGTGCGAATCAAATTTTTATCCCGATATTGCTGGCTCTGAGATTCTAGATAGCTATAAGCGCGAGTTTTTGTGTTTATTTTCCAGAATATTTAGTAAGGGGATCGATCCATTAGAAGTATGAAATATTTTAAATCCCGATGACGGCGTACAATTTTTATCGAGAAAAATCAAGCGAAAAGCAAGCATTTAAGCTGTTCAGCTTGATTGGACGATAAACTGAAATGCATGATTTTTGAGTTATAATTATGAAAAGGGCACAGAATGACAGACAATCCTCTGATGATTCTCGACTAAAATTCGTAATCCTGTTATTTGAGCGTATCATTTAATTCAAACAGCTGATAATGAGCAAATAACGTCGACGTCATAATTTTAATCAGCTTGAATACAGAATATATTATTGTTGCCAAAAAAAAAAAAAAAAATTAAACCCTCACGAACTTAGAAACACATACCCACGTTATCATTTCAGCACACCTTAATAAAAAAACAAATAAACGTTCGAAAAGTCCTTCATTAAAAAAATCTTAATTGAAAATAAAAATTCATTACTTCTCGAAAACCAGTTCATTAAAAAAAAAGCTCGGTGAAAACGGCAGCTCCCGCACTTTTTCAAAACCAAGAGAACAATCCCTTCCAGCAGCGCCTATATATACCTATACACCGTTCGGCCCCGCGGCACAATAAAATCTTCAGCAAACTTTCCAGACGGCGCTCGGCTGTTTCTTTCTCTATCTCGCTCGGCAAATCCATTCTTGATCGTCTTGCGCCGGGCCCGCACAAATCGCAGGAAAAGCCGCGGCGAGTCATTTCGCTCGGCCGCGACAAAAGCCGGCCGCTCGCGCTCGCGCGGAAACTCGTTAGCCGCTCGTTCTTTCTTTTTTTTTCTCCTCTCTTTTTTTTATTATTATCCCTTAACCGCGCCGGGAAAATCGTTTCTTAAGCGGCCGCCTCTGCTTGGAGCGACGCGCGGAATCTTTTTTTTCCTCTCCCATCCTTTCAGAGAGCGTCGCGAGCGAGACTCATTCACGCGAAAGTGAAATAAACGCGCGCAAGCGCGACACAATCGTTTCGTGCGTGGGCCGGCTGAAAGGGGCTTTTTCCTCCCCCCGGCCGATGTAAACGTATTTCACGGGCTTGAATGCGCGCCTGCAGCGTGAAAAGTCGCGCGGAGAATGCGGCTCTCTTACGGAAAATCGCGCGCGACTTTTTTTGAATTTCCGCTTCTGAATAAAGCTACTATTGTCTGTGCTTACTTATTACGCGTGAAGGTTTACTCATTAGCGTTTAATTGAAATCATCCGGAGAAATATGTAAGAAAAGCGTCTGGCGGCCGTGCTTAATCACGGGAAATAAGTCGCCGGGAGCTTAGCCTGGGAATAAGTAACTTTTCACTCTCACGGAGAGTCGTTCATCCGACGGCTCGAAGCGTTTTCACGAGAGACTGGTGTATCAACAAGTCTGACGTCCGCACGTGAGCTTGGAAAAATTGCTAGCCGCATCCAGAGGAGCGGGTATATAGAGCTTTATCGAGTCGGACGGTGCACGCAAAGGGAAGCGGAGCAGAGCAGCTGCCAAACGCTTGTCTGAGCTCTGCGAGCGAGAGAGCGGGGGCGTGATCTTTTCTCGCCTCCGGCCCTGATGAAGTAATGGCTGCGTTAATAACGCACTCGCGCCCGGAGATTGATGAGTCAATTCGAGAGGGAGGCTGCAGGAGATGTATCTGGCTTGGAAATCTGAAGGGGCGCGATTCTGGTTCGTTAGTGAAGGTGGCCAGGCTGGGAGAGAATTTTGATGATTTCGGTTTGTTATTGGATATTTTGGAGAACGTTTGGATTTTAGTTTTTTATAGATCTTTTTTGAGAAGCTCGGTTTGGATTTTTGCGGGAGTTGAAGGGTTTCGTACATTTTATCAATCACATTATTGCTGTTCTGAGAGGATCGATTTACAAACTAAAAAGTAAATAAAATCTTTTACTCTCATTGTTGATATAAATTTTTCTTTTAGCGATGTTATGAAATATTCTCTTTTCTTCTAAATTGTAATATTTTGTTGTATATAATTACTTAGATTAAATATATTCGTAAATTTTTTAATTTGATTATTTTCGTTGATATATTATTAATGGATTTCAAAATTATTAATGTATAGTAAAAAATTGAAATTTTTAAAGCTGTGTATATACAAGCTTTTTTCAAAGAATGTTACACGAGTTATGTAATTTGATCGAGGTAATTACAATTATTAAGTATAGAGAGAGTTTAATCAAATATGTTTCCACAAAGTTACCATGATCAAAATTTCTAATAACTATTTTAACTATTTGTAATAAATTGTTAATTTACCATATACGTTGTAACATGTTTCGTTAAAGTTCAGAATTTATGTATTACATTAATCTATTACGAATGAGCAATATATCAAATGAATCGAAAATTTTAGTATATAAGTTAGTTAACTAAATCAAAACCTCTCTCGAAAGCTTAATATATATATATGACAGATTAGCAATTTTATTATTAAATTTTTTAACACTGATGGATTTGACTATATTATTGTACAATTTAAGAACGTACTTCCGCAAAATCGAATGCCAATATTTTTGCATAAAACTGAAGTATTTTGTTTGTAGGATCTATACGATAATCTCTGCAAA
>UELX01005184.1:0-14657 GCA_900480035.1 Eupelmus urozonus | reverse complement strand
GTTTCTATGCAAGCATAGAAAATATAGCCAAGTGGCGTCTTCCCCGAGCTGGCGTCTTCCCCCGATTTACCTTATCACTACTCGGGTAATAAAATTCATCCAACATATCCAAACACCATAACCATTTTCACCAAACAACCACCTCAACATTCACAACCAAACATCCACCTCGCAAAACCTTCCTCAAATCATCCATAAAAACCAAATAACATTCCTAAACCCCCAACACCTCCACGGAAAATAAAACCTCCAACACCTCCCAGCATCTCCTCCGACATCTCCTCTACCCCCTCCACGCTTCCACCTTCCGTTTCGCTCGGCGCATTCTCGCGCCAGGCGCTCGGCAGCAAAATGCAAATTGAACGGTACAGAGCGCGGCAGCCGCGAATTTGCTTAACGTATGCGCGCAACACGAGCGCGCGCGCATAACCGCGGGGACAGAATCTGCTTAGCTTAGTCAGCCCGGCGCGCTTATTTGCACTCGGCTAGCTCCGTGAGATTGCGAGCCGCTGGCGCCCCGCGCACGCTACTTGGATTTTCGAAATTGCCGGCTTGGAGAGGATGTTGAATGGACGCATCGATGAGGTTGGGTGAAGGGGGGTCGTGATACTCTTTTGATCGAGATGGATTTAGAGAGGCGAGGCAATGGTATGGAAGTATGTTAGATTGGTAGAGATAGTTGGTTGCTGCAGTTTTGGGTCGTGCGGGTATAGATTATTAAATGAAGGTGGAGTATAAAGGATTTGTTGCAACATTGTTGGGAGATAAATGAGAAAATCCGAGAAGTTGTAAATTTACATGTTGCGCTCATTAAGATTAGGCAGCAGAGTAGAACTTTCAAATTCCTTCAAATGAGATTTGATTTTTAACTCCAATGATATATTTCCGCAATGTATCTGCTTTTGCTCGGCCAGCTGGTCAATGTAGATTTTTTACTTGAAATGCGCGTTTCAAAACGCACTGAAAGTTCCTACATGCAAATACAAGTCCTGGCGTTTATGTTGGATAATAAATATCGATATGCTAAGTAATTACTTAGTCATCATTGATAAAAGTATTTTTACGAGAACATTCCTTGAACTTACACGCTGGTGTTTAATTTAAAGCCATTTTTAATTTTCGCTTATTAGATACAAGAAACACAAATTAATTCCAGGAGAAATTAAATTTTCAAATTACGTAATTATTCTCACTCCACTTCCAACTACACTAATGACTTACCCAATCACTTATACAAATTTGATAATCATTTAAAGTCCACTAAAGACAATTAAGTAAACACTGACTTTTTTCAGTCCATTGTTATACCGAGCCGGAGATCAATACCATTTCCTTCCAATTTCAATTAAGTCGCGCTCTATGCGCTTGACTTACGCAGATTGGCTCTCGTTTTCCCCTGCCTGTAATTTATGGCATCTCTCTTCGCGCTCAAGCTCGATGGCCTTCGCAAAAGTGTAAATCTTGATGAGCTGTCGAATGTGCTTTCATAACATTGAAATTTATATTATACCCTTGTGAATTATGGGCGGCGGCATTTTTCCGAAAAGCCTCTGATTCATTTTGGCCTCGTTAAATTGTTTTATTTGTATTTGCATTCAAATGGCAATCAGTTACATTTTATGACAAATAAAATATTTAATGAATTAAGTTTTAATGTAGTTTAAACTTTGTAACAGAGTTTTAATGAGTAGACAGTTATAATTTGAATAAATAGTAAGTGTAGACCAAAATTTACTAATGGAAGCATAATGAAATGTTAATAGAATTAATGAACTAACGGATTAAAAATTCATTGTTTAACTTTCATTCATTTTGGCATACTGAGCTGCGGGAGGGCAATTAAATACTCAAATGCAATTGGGAAACTAATTTTGTCCTTAAAGACGAATTAATGGAAGACCATAAAAATACGTAATACTGAAATTAGTTTATTCTATAACTCAAACATGATGTAACTGAAATAATAAAATTAGAGCACAATTTAAAATTATTCCATTAACCAAAGCTATCAATTATTAAAAGCTATTGAAATATTCCCGTTGTTTAAAATTAAATCGAAAAATCGATCTGAGAAACCAGCTCAAACTGTTTTATTTCTATTAACCCACTCAATCAATACGATCCCCAGCGTTACTCCTGTCCCAAAATTTATCCAATAAACCCGTTCTCATATAACAAACTTTGAAGCCTCCAATACCAAAGTACCGTCGTCGATCATCTCCGCATTTCTTTTTCTTCTGTGTCAATCGATGACTAGCGGACCGTTCCACGCCGGATCTTTATCTCTTCCACCAGAGCATTCCAAGTACGTTTCCATGTCGTGTGACTGCGTTTGTGTCATTACCGAAATAATCGTTCATCGGTGCTTATGTGTATTGTTAGGAAAGAGTAACGACTTCATTCTGACGATGAGGTACACATGTGTAACGGAAAAGCGTATTTGGAATTAACAGATGGTCAATTAGTGGTTCAATTTGAAGGGTAACTGGTAGTAGAGAGACTGGGACTAGTTGGCTGCAGGGATGAGTTGACAAAATGCTTATATCTTTTCCTTTATGTTCTAATATTGCAATTTACAGCTAGAAATTTTTAAACCTACAAAGTATTAAGCAATGTGAAACTTATTGCTGCAGCTAACTAGCTTCAGACTCCCCTTCTACAAGATATAATTTGTTTAGAAATATACAAGCACGTAAAAATTTACTTGCTTTTTTCATATAGAATTTTCATAATATACGTATATACTTTTGTAATATACTTTTATCACTTGAAAATTATTACAACAGTTCTAAGCTAGAATTCTAGACAGTTGGACTAACTCTGTATAATGTCTACTAAAACTATAAACCTTTTATCCCACGATCATTATATTACCCACATAAATTTAATTTCAAAAGGTATCAATAAATTCAATAACAAAATACAGCAAATACTTCACATCTCGTGGACCCAAATGCAAACCTCCAAGGAAAACTACAACTCTCATAATTGATAATCCACGAGCCTCTCTACAGCTCGAGTTCGCTACCTGCATTACAGCATACAAGCGCTCGTTGCAGTGTAACAAAAGACAAAGCACAAAAAAAAAAGAAAAAAAGATAGAGCATAGCGCAGGGGTAGTGTGCGCATAGAAGAAAAATGCGTCGGCAGGGAAAAATGAGAGCTCTCTCGTTCATTTCCACTCGGGCTGCTGCTTTCTTTCTCTTTTTTTAACCCGTTCCCTCTTTGCGAACTGCACAAAGAGGCGTAAAATAAGACTAAACTCGGCGCTGCGCATATTTAGCTCGTGCCTGTTGACTCCGCGGTATTATCACTGCCAGCGTCAATGTACATTATTGCGCGCGGGAATTAGATCGGTTTACCGTTGTGGAAAATTTTCGTCTACACGGCACTAATTCAGCGCTTCTCGGTCTCGGTGTACGTTTCCGCGTGTGTTTGCTCGGCGAAGTGTCGAATTCAAAATTTAAGCACAAAATAGTATACACGTGTTTCATCTGTTGTCAACATGAGCATGAATAGAGCATAGGTATCGGTATCATAATCCTTATTCGGAATAGCGATTCAAACAATAATGAAAGTATAGCTATAGTTACAATTAAATGTTGAGGACCCACTCTCTAAAATACACGACATCAGCTCTTTCCTATAAAATTCCCTAATAAAACATCAAATTCCAATAATATATACTCTAAAACCAATCCATAAATTCCTCCGTACAATTAACAGTGCACGTAAAAATGTACCATCTGCTCGCTCGGGAGATGACCCATAGAGCATCGATCCGCGCATGCGTCTCTAATGAAGCTCGGCGATGCGAGCGGTGTACTGTGTCGCTGCCAGCGGGTTATCGAACGATTATAAACCCTCGCCGGCAAGCTGCCGATGGCTCTTCCCTCGTATTGTTTTACGGCGCGTCTCTGCTTACTCGGCTGCGGACGTACGCTTCTTGGTCTTCGGAGCTCTTTTTTTCTGGTGCTAGTTGATTTTATTGGGTAATTTTCTGGGCTATTTGGTGGAGGTTAGGATGAGGGTACGCGTTGTGGGCTTCCGAAAATTAATCCTTTGGGAGCTGAGTTTAGGTGGTGATAAGT
Source organism: Eupelmus urozonus (assembly GCA_900480035.1). Lineage (NCBI taxonomy): Eukaryota > Metazoa > Arthropoda > Insecta > Hymenoptera > Eupelmidae > Eupelmus > Eupelmus urozonus. Next base: position 10,566 of record UELX01005184.1, on the reverse strand, counting down.
TCGTGAGAATTGTGTGGTGTGTTTCTTTTACGGAAATAAAATTGGCGTTTGAATTTTTTATTAATTGTTGATCGTTTGAGCTTTCTTATTTGAAAGTTTAAATAAGTGAGTTTACTTAAAAATGTTTATAGCGCATGATGTATATTACCGTAGTATTTTATATTGTAAATTTAATTGAAATTTCATTTCATGCTATTTTACTTAATTTCTCGAAATTCCATTGTTCCAGAACAATGAATCTGCATTCCTCGATCATTTCATTACTGTAATAAAGATGCTGATTCGATTTTACCGCTAGTGAAGTCCCATTACTTTATGAGATATAACTCTAAACTTCATCTTGGAATAATAGTAGTCTTCACTTCTTCCTATACCATATTCCTTTATTATATTATCCGAACATATTTCAGAAGATTCCATTGTCTTAATAAGTACCGTGGAACCAATTTGCCTTTGTGATCCTATGCATTACAGCTTACTATCGATATATTTTTGCTTTAATCTGAATTCCAGATAAAATTGTATGTTCCATCCTAGAAAATCATAGATCGTGGTTTCAGTGATTTCTTGGAATACTTCATACGCTAAACAGCATTTTATTATACCCTATAATTTTGTATCAATCCAACAATTTTTCACTATTCTCTTAAAACATATATGAAAAATTTCAACAAGTAACGATCTTACCAGAACCGAAACTAATTAAAAAAAAAAACTACATCCAACCTCCAACGTACATTATCTTACGGTCAAAATATTACTAAATCAAAATTCTTCACGCAGCATGCAACACTGACCCCGTTCCACTGCGTAAAACACGACTTCGCATAAATCCAGCTCCCCGCATAAAATACAATTACATCGATACCTCCTCGGCTTCAAACCCTCCTCGTAATTTCCAGCGGCGCTTGGCGCTCTCCCGACTTCACTTAGCGTGGGCGCGCAAGCGCTAACAGAAATTGTATTAGCGCGCCGGCCATAATTCCCTTTAATTCGACAAACGATCGTCTTTTTCTCTCTCTCTCTCTCGGTCATGCGATACGTGTACACGCGTGTAAAGCAGCGATGATCGTAAATCCCGTATCTCTCTTCGCGCAGGGCCGGGTATCTTCAAACGCCGAGATATAATTGTCCGCGAGCGCGAAGAGTTGCACTTCGGACGCTGATGGCTTTTATTGGGCTTTAATGGGCCTTCGGTCTTGAGTGCGCGAGCTTGCGTTGTTTATCGTTGTTTTGGGGTTGTGAATCTTGGCTAAGGCTTGCCGAGGGGATCGGCGTTTATTTGGCGAGGTAGTAATGGAAGACGCGACACGGGATGCTGTTAGGCGAGTTTTGACTTGATGAAATTTTAGCGTGCGGTTGCTGTTGGTTATTTATGGGTGGTGAGGATTGGGTGGGGTTGAGGGAGGGATTTATGGCTTCTTCAAACGGTTTCTGTGTATCGCGAAGGTAGTTCGGCGAAATCAAACAATTTCGTGCAAAAATTAAATCTTTATTAATTTAAACTGTTTTTAAATTCTTTGAGAGGAATTTTTCATGGTAAACCTAATTACAACCTTATTAAGCACTTAATTTTCACCAAATAAAAGTATTTAAAGTAAAAATAACGAAAAAAATTGTAAATTTTTCATTTTATAAAATTACTCAACGTACATTTTAAACTCTAAGAACATGTTTTCATTTATTACATTTCTACTTAATAAACCCGCAGTCCATCTCCACTCTCATTCCACATTCGCAATTACCCCCTTTTATTCAAATTCTTCCTCTCCCTCGTCCAATCCTTCACTTACCCTCTTCGACCCTTCCACCTCCTCTCCACGCACCGTTGATTAGTTTATCCTCCTTCTCATATTGCTCGCACTCGCGACATTGTCTAGGGTCTCACTTTTACGCTCGGCTGCTCTGGCGTTAATAATGCGCTCGCTCGCTCGTGCGATTCCCGAAGACGACACGTAATACCGAAGCGTAAATTAAGAAGGCAGGACGGCAAAACAAAAAAAGTGAAGCCTCGAATGTATACGCTCGAGTACGCGCGATTTTAATGCCGGCTGTGTGAGTTTATGCGCGCGCGATTAAATATGATAATTAAACGTGTAGGCAAAAGTCGAGCGCTGCAGGTACGTGCGAGCGCGGTATAATGATTCTTTGGCTTAAGTAGCCGGTAGGCAATTACGATGTGTACAAAGTATACATGCGCCGTAATAAAATTGAGTTATCGATTCGTATATTACGAAAATTAATGCGTTTCCAGTTGCTAATTTAATTTTCGTTTCCTCCCGGAGTGATACACGGCTGGGGATTGTTGCGCAAAAGGTGTCGAAAGTGCGCGCTCTCGCACGGGATTGGGGTTAAAGATACTTTTACCGCGCACTTTGTTATTCAAAAGCGCTGCTTTACACAGGTGAGTAATAAGAAAGAGGCAGAGTCATTTTGTTTAATTTTAATTAAGAAATAATTCGATTCCCACGCGCAATTTTTAAACGAAATTAAATAAAATTCGACAAAAGTAAATTAAATCACCGGTAATTCGAAACTTTCATTATAGTAAACATTCGTCCTCGTGCCCGATAAACTCAAGCTCGATAAAGCCCCGGCATGCAAACTAATTTCTTTTCCTTTACGAGCGCGCGCGCGGATCGCTCTTTTCGCGTGCTTTTGTATAAAAGCGAGCGGAGTCCGCCGGCTTTGTCCCGGGAAGAAAAAAAAAAGAGATACGCTCTCGACCTTTTTTCTGGACAAGCGATTATCCGTGACGATAGAGAGCGACGTATGTGCGAGAGCGCACGCGAAAACTGCTGGAATGCGAGGAAACGAGGTTGCGACTATCGAATAGTTTCGTCGCTTTTTTGCGATCCAGATAGCGCCGGGGATTCGCGGAACTAATTGGTTAGAGGTGATGAAACAATTTTCCTATAGCGCGTGGTTTTTGAATTTGTGAAGGATTTTAAATATATGAAAATATTTTTTTTTTTCGTTGTAAACGATAAACTTTATTTTGCAAAAACATTTTTACGGAAGGAATTGAACACGCTTCTCTCGATTTAATTTGTCATCGAAGAAACGATTAATTTATACCTCACATCATTATGTACATCTGCTTGCAGTTCACCCAAAAAGAACCTCCGCTTTTTACACAATTCAACTTTATCGGCCGAAAATTAAAACGACCTTCCCGACTGTCCATTAAACCACCGTTCTCGCAAGAAAGAGCTCGAAACTTGCAGATCGCAGCGCCAAAAATCCAGAGCCATAAAAATTCCTCTCTCTCTCCGCCCGACTCTTTAAATGTAAATGACTGCTGCACGTAACATCGATCTTCGATTCCCAATCGGCGCTTCGCGAAAATCCTCTCGGTAGCAGTAGCTTTTTTCCCTTACAGAGCCGCGCCTCGTAAAACGCGAAATATGGGAACGTGACCGATCTCCGAATTTCTCCTCGGGACAGTGGAATTCTCGAAAGGACTTCGCGTGTGAAGAGCCGGTTACTCAACGGCCAAGCGACCGCTGAAGATAATCTCGCATAATGCGATAAATTCGAATCGCTCGGCCGCTACCGGCTTCCAACTTCGAAATTATGAAAACCATACATCCCGCGCGTAACCATTACGACCGCCACTTTTCTCCAGTCCGAATCTTATTTATAAAGACGCCAGTACCTCTCGGTATAAGAATGATCGTAAAACTAGATTGCCCGTGTAACCGGGCGGTAAAAAACTGAAGCGCGAGTCTTCGGGGCAAGCCTATCGCGTTACAATACTCAGCTGCAGGAAAACCACAACATTAATCCCACCCTGCAACTTCATACATCTATATCCCCCGTAAGAGAGCAACAAAAAGTGCATAGAATAACACTTGGCGAGAGCCGGCTCCGAACGCTGCCTTTCCGCTTCATCAAATCGACTCGGCTCCGCTGATGACTTCATTATGCGGGCGGTGAGCGCGCCGGTTGAACGAAGTTAGCTCTTGTATAACTTCGCCGGGAGTGGGAAAGGGTATAAGGAGATGCAAAAATCGAGAGCGTCTTGAGCTACTCGCGGTAATGCGAGATTGAGGGGGGCAAAAAGAAGCGGGACGGCGGATGGGAAAATCGATGCGTCGTGGTTGTTAAAGTACAAAATGGATCGCGCTTGGGCAAGCTGTGCAAATTTCAGTCACGAAGTCTGCGGTAGCGCTGGCGGTATTTGAAGAGGAATTTTCCACTTTGAATTTTTAGATGGATTTATAATGTGCGATTTTGATTTGAATATTTTTTATTAAGTACCTGCATTTAATAACGAGAAGAATCCATCAAATTATTATAGTACACGATATATCAATGAATTTATTATCGATTTAATTTTTCATGCAGACTGTATCATCGGGTAAGCACCTTAAGGTGAAGCCAGGGTAGCGCGAGCTTGAGCCCGAGTTGCCACGTTTTCGCTCTCGCTTCTTGGGCTCCGCAATTACAACCCATAAAGCACGATTGAGACACGGTTCGCCCATTATTCTCGACTCGACCCGGCTGATAAAGGAGCAAGGCTCCTCCGTTGACCCTTTTACACTGGGCTGGAGACGAACTCTCCCACAGGCCACAGCCCGGAGTTGACCTTCGTTTAGGAAGAATCCTTTTGTTGTGAATTCCGGGCAAAAAGTTTTTGTTTGAACGGAAGAACAAAAAGAATGTTGAAGGTTGTTTATTTTTTTATTACGGACTTTATTGAATGATGCAATGTGATGTTTCACTACCTAACAGCTAAACGTTATAAAAGAACTAGAAAATTGTTGTAAATTACACGTAAGCAGCTACCTGAACAATTTTAAGCTGTACAAAGTTGATCTTAAATTACAACGTATAGACTGAGCGAGTTAATTTTAGAATTCAGTAAACGTTACAATGTACGGTATGAAGATACATAATAATTACATTTCATTATATCTGTACTTAACTAGAGTCTAAGTATAGCTGTAAAAGAGTTACTTTTCTTGTTCATCTCAATCTGTATTCTCGAAGTATAACCATTGGATATTTCCGCTAAAATAACTGCGGTTACTGATGCGATTGCTCTTTATTGATAGCTCTTAATTTTACCGCTAAGAAACTTTTAATTTCCTGTTGCTAACTTGTCCTTTCGATTCTGCAACATTAACGAAAATGAACCATTAAAACAACCAGACCAGATAATTGTACCAGCGGCAAACGGATATTAATTCGCTACTTAAATGAAAATTTCTTGCTTATCTTGATCAACAACTTGATCAGCTTAAGATATTATCACAAATTTACGTTTATTAAAAACATTCTCGCTCGTCAAATGTAACTCTTCTACTTCCCTTAATCCTTAATTTCCAAACGAACAATCTTCCCATCAAACCCCACCTTATCACAAAATCAATTATCTCTCATCCCGTCCCAAAATTTCCAAGTCTAGCCGAGCGCGCGCCACAATTAAATCCTAATCTCCACCTCATAATCTCCACTACAATAACCAATTCGCCCGTAACTGCATAAACCTACAACTAGCACCGCCACAAAGTTGGACTAATCTGGGCCGCTGTCCCCTAGCGTAGACGGGGCGCATAATCCTCGGAAGTGTCCAGGACAGCTCGCGAATTACATACACCGACGGTCCAAGGTCGACGGACAATCTCGCTCCCATAACCCCTTTGTAATGCGATTACGTCGCTGTATGTACGCCGAGCACGAAAAAAAAGTTTAATAGCGGAGCATCGTCTCTGTACATTTTCTATTAAGGGAGTTTGTTCAGGCTAGTTGTTGCTAGTTCTTCTTTTTGGGTGTGGGTTGTGGGTATGTTTTATTATTAGGGTGAGGGCAAGGGATGGCTTAATTAAATTTGATGGTAGGTAATAGCCGGTACGTGACGCGAAGTAAGCTTTATGAGGGACGCGTGTACGATGCGTAGTGCTGGTGAAATGAGCGACGGCTTGCGTGTGTTGAAGAATGTGGGATTCGCGAAATGTGGAATTGCAAATAAATGATGGAAAGTGATTTTATATAGATTATGGTGAAGGATGAAAACTTTGTTAAGCTTCTTCGTTGTGTATAAAAGGGATTATTGCTGCGATAATTGTTTTATACTCCAGCATCATCTATATGTAAATAAAAAGTCTCTTAGCTTTACGCTAAAGAGTAATTTATTCGACGTAAAAAGGTCAAAACAAAGGAAATAGTATAAACTTGTTGCGCTTGCGCTTTGCACTAAAAGTTGATTGTACCACTTTCGGAAAAGCGAAATATTTCTATAAATTATAGACACCATAAAAGTTAACGATTGCCTGTGTGATTCCAAGAAACGCCTTTAAAATAAATAAAAACTCGAAAATTCCATTTACGCAACCTATCCATAAAACCTTTCCTCAACTCCAATCTACCTTCCAAATTCTTCCACACTAACACCAAAAACAAACAAACAAGCTTCAAAAACCCATATCTATTTCATTATTCCCTCAAAACACAGCGCAACCTGCACTCGCGCAGAAACCAGCATCCCCGTCTCCCTTTACCCCGCCGAAAGTCATAACTAATCCAGCGAGCATCGCTGAATACAAAGTTGCTCGTATCCCTCCTTACATATTTATTTTATATATATCGCCGGAGGTAACGAGCGACCCCCGGAGTCCAATAAATTCCGCTCGTTCCGTCGGGCCGTCTCGTGTATTGGGAATTCATTGGCGACTCGTAAAATCCGGTCGTGGAGTTTTTCGCTCGACGAAAATGCCCGGAATTATAATGGCCGGGATTCCGCGCCGGCTGGATGAGGACGAGAGGCTGTTTAAACAAATGTCGAAGCGCTCGGAGGAGCGCGCGAGGCCTGAATGACGATAAATCGGTTTTTCAGAAAAAGGTTTTATTGGCCGGGCTTTTTCTCGGGGAGGGCTCTTTACATGGCGCGCAAGCGCAGTTTCTGTGCTACGCTGTATATACGTAGTTTTTCTCGGCGGCTTGAGGCTCGCGCGCTCATTTACGTGTTCTTGCCGCGGTTTTTGAAAAATCTGGATCTTGATCCTGCGGCCGGGAATAATTGATCATTATCGTCCAGCTTGCCGCGCACTCGTTATTTTTACTTTTACGCTTTTTGCGCGTGCCCCTTTGAGAACCTGACGGCTAAAAATAGAAAGTTATATTAGCGAGTTATAATAAGTATTTACAATAATTGCCATTTGTTAATCTAAACATTCACGACACCAGCAAGTCCACTCAGCACTTACAACCTCCTTAACTCCCAGAAAACACATGTACATCTCTTACATCACGACCTTTCGCCGTTTCCCAACTCCCGAATTCGCAATCTCATCCTCTCTCATCCTCGTGCAAAAAAAGGCCGCATCACTTCTCTAAGCCGCTCTTCGCGGCGCCTATAACTCAGCGGCCGCCGTGTATAGGAAAAGCGATCCTCGGCAAAGATCGACGAACTTTCACTCCAAAAACGCGCGCGCGGGGCGCCGGATTCCGCGACTTCGCGGTGCCCACCGCAGGCGAGCGCGTAATTGAATGTGTCTCTTTTTTCGCCACGACGCGTGCGGGAATGCCGGCTCGGCGACGAATTGCGCGCATTTTTTTCTAATCGCTCATTTTACGAGCTCGGGTGGCGGAGTTTATGGGCTCGTTTGTTGGGATGCGCTTTGGGTGATGGTTTTTTGGAGGTCTCGGAGAGGTGGAAGGGGAGGGTTTATGGGAGAGGTTGATTTTTGGTTTAATGAGAAGGAATCCCGGCCTATTTTTGATGCGTTGGGAGTACGGTTTTCTTAATTTGGAGTAATTGCGACATTTTCACACTTTAGCGTAATGGCTCGGCTATGCGGTCTAAGAATTTCATTTACACGTACCGGACATTTTTTACGCAGGCCTTTAAATTTCTTACCTAATTAAATTCTTTCATAGACGCGCTGCTCTACTTAACGATAAAAACCGAGATTCTATTATTAATTAGGTCTGACACCACGCGCATTACCAATACGACTTTTTTCCTAAATTTTTCGTCGACGACCTCAAAGAAACACGACCCGATCCAAAAGCTCTCAACGACAAAGACCAGCCTGATGAACGGGGCTAATGTGCGCGCGAAACGAGCCATTCAAAAGCGAGCAGCGAAAAGCTACCGGGCTGGGCGTGGGCGCGATTGAAAATGGCGATTCCGGGTGCTTGGCATTCGAGGGCCGTAGGCAGTCGCAACAATTTGGCCAGCGGCGCGGGTAGCGAGGTGAGCGATTTCCAGGAGGATTTAGAGAGGGTTACTGGCTAGTGGAGGCGAGGATGCGCCGAGCGTGGGAGGAAGAGGGAGAAAGTGCAGGAAGTGGAATGGATATAAATGGGTGCGTGCTTGGGGAGGATTTGTAGGAAGGAGAGTTATATTTTATTTTAATTTGTTAGAATGTTTGCGCTGGTGCGGCGAAATGAATTTGTTATTAAGAAATGTAATATTTCAAGTCCTTATAAGTAAAAAATTTTGCGTTCTAAATGTTTCTGTAAACACATCCTAAAAAATCTTTTAATGCCTCAAATCTTCTAATTCATGACCAGCCTTCCAGTAGTTAAAGTCAGAAAGGATCAGACTTCGCAATCCACCTCCAAACACCCAACAATAACTAACAACGCCATCTATCAAACCGCCAATACAATCAAAACCACTCGCGACCAACCATCCCCGAAAATCCCGTCAAAGACATCAACCAATTAATTAAAAAACCTCCTCCACCCCCACCCACCCCTAACAAAACAGCCGAAATAAATAAAAGGCGCGAGCCAGAGTGAGAGACGAAACGCTCCTGACCATTGCGCGCACTGGCGTCCTGATTTATCTGTCTGCCTGCGCGGAGGGTCGCTTTTTGCGCGGGCGCTCGATCGTGTACGCACTCGGGCGTCCTCATGCATATTGATGCGCGCGTGCGACGCGCCGCTCACGGGGCCGCTTAATTATTTGGCTCACCCCCGCCGCGCTGAAAGCTGCCAAAAAGCGTCGAAGTGTTTTCGGGAGGGTGGAAAAAATGGAGGATGAATTCCGGAGCGCTCGAGGGTGGATTCGTCCGTTTAGTACGGGGGTTTTGCAGCAAAGTGAATTTGTACGTTGTGAAATTTTTTGCGTGTCTGAGCTGTATGCGACGTGGGGTTGGGAAAATTGAGTTTATTGCTTCTGGTTGGAAATTTTGGAATAAATCTGGAGGTTCAGTTTTGATTTAACTATTTTTTATTTATTATTCATTTGGGTTTTCTCTTTGTGATTCTATATAGAATCTATCAATACGAGCATTAGTCCAAACATTTCGGCGAGTGTTTGCAACGTGACTTTACGCTAGACCGATCGTTTTCATATACGTGCGGCTTTCTTCTATATGTATATCGTTCGCGGTTATACGCATTCGTTTTCATCAATCAACGCATATACTTTTTCTCTCCGAATAGACTTGGCGAGAAATCAATTTGAAAAGGTGGCGTATCGAGGCTGCAAATTCTACAGAGTTTTTTGTTATTCGTATTCGGTTTATGCGCTGTTAAATTTGTTTTTCGCGCCGATTGGCTCATTCGACTCGCAACACAATTAAAATTTAACCATTCCGCAGGCAAATATCATTCGCGAGTTTTTTAGTTAAAACAATTTGTTCTGTTATATTTCTTTTTTCTTTCTGCTAAAGTTAAAAATATTTAACAAAATTAATTTTCGCAACTAAAGTGTACATATTAGTTAGTGTGTAGGTTCTAATTTATACATTCTTCTCGCACATACAGAAACCCCACAAAATTAGAGTCAAAGTATTTTCCTCGATTACCATGGCCACAGAATAATTCTATTCATTCACAAAAGAAATATCAAAATAATCAAAACGAGATCTCATCTCACGTCTCACGTGCATCTGTCACCCATAATACTCATCCCCCCTCCCCCAAACAGCATACTCTAGCTCTCTTTTAATATCACGTATAGGCCGGGGGCGCGTGCGCTTTCATCGTTTCTCTTTTCTCATCTCGAAATAACTAACGATCCAATTTTCCTCCGTCGACGGCGCGCGGCGCTCCGAAATAAAGCGCGCTACTGGGAATACTGCGTGGGCGGCCGAGCGCAGGGAGAGATTCGGCCCTTTCGCCGAGCGATGTGCAGTGCCTAGACGATTTCTGCTTTCGGGTTTGTGTCGTTGGTGTTGCAGTGTTATTATAGTTAGGGGCGTTGGTACAATTTTTTTTTCAAAGGTAATATTGTATTGTATTTTTTTTTTAAAACTTTTGAATTAATAGAGATAACGTGAGTTGTTAAATATAATAATATACTTGTGTATTCAAACAACAAAAGGTTTCTAAATATACTATATGAATTCAATATTTTTACATTATTGAACTAGAAACATGAATAAAGTTCCGTTCGTATTGGTAACAAATTAAAAACTAATTAATAAATAACTTATGATCAATTTACTTCTTACACAAAGTTCTTAATAAGAAATTAGGTCAACAGCGTGCAAAACTTTAATCCTACCTATAAAAACTTCATACCCCACAAACTCTTCCTAATTACCACACCATTAAAAATTTAAATCCGCAATTCGTGATAGCACGCACTTACAAAGTCTTTTT
>UELX01005183.1:0-14658 GCA_900480035.1 Eupelmus urozonus | reverse complement strand
TTTTTTAGTGCCTAAAAACATATCCCAAAGTTTCATTAAGATCTGAGACCCGAAGGTGTGACACTCTCCTGGTTAGTATACGAAATGAAAACAAAAACTTTCACATACAATTACTTAAAGAAATCCACAACCACAGATTGTCATCATTCTCGAATTCACACTCTGTACTAAATAAAATAACAACTAATAAACCAATTCCAACTGCTAAATCCAAAAAAATACAACTCCACACCCAACCAGCAAAGCCAACCATTCAAGCTCTCCCGACAGCGCGTCACCAACACCCCCGCACTCCCCATCCCCGCGCTCGTAAAGCACTCGAATCCCCGCCGACAAAGCAGCCCGATTGAAATCGGAAACAGTTTTCCCGGCAGCCAGTCCAGGAGATAAGCGAGACACAAAAGGAAAAACCGCATCGGGAAAAGCGTTAAATGGACCGTGGCGGGTAGGGAAAAGTCAGAGAGCGCGAAAGGAAGAAGCGGGGGTGGTTGTACGTGTACGCGTGTGTATGTAAGCGCTGCACTCGGTGCGGGTGATCTATGGGCGTAGATAAACCACGCGTTCAACAAGTGTGTTTCGGAGATAGGACGATGGACTATCTCGGCTGCACGAGCCTGTCGTCGTTTCGCGAATATCGCGCCTGAGTGCAGCGATGGAAAGAGAGAAAGTGCATTATGCGAGTGCATGCGCGGCGCTGGTGATTTTGATAAATTTTGATTGGGGATCTTTTTTGATTGTTTCGCGATTCGGGGTTAGATAAGGTGTGGTCGTAGTCCATTGTGAGAGATTTTTATTTTCTGAATCGGATAATGGTTTATTTTATTGTTACTGGATTCAATAACTCGCTATTGAAAATTGTACATAAAGATTCTAGAAATTGAAAGTAAGTTTTTATCCTTTCGATAATGCGAAATGTTTTGGGATACTTATATACTATTTGCTAATAACAATGCTGAAAATGACAAAAAAGAAAAAAAATGAAAATACTAACCCACATACAAAAAATAAATTCTAATTAGGATCTAACTAGATTTCCTACTTATCAATACAAGAGTATAAGTTAGGTAGGACCAAATTAAGACCTAGCGAAACATCAACTAAGTTATAATTAAGCATCAACTCCTCATTACGCAATAACCAACCCAAACACCAGTCCCAAAAAGTAAAAGTACCCCATTTCTAAAAATCCAACAATATCACTCGACCTAACAAGCCATAAACATTCCCAAATACCTTGCTCATAGATAAGACCAAAACCAACACCCACCAGCGATCCCACGTTAAAACACCTCCGATCTTAATCTCTCCAAAGATAACCATCTCCAACACTCAACTTTACCACTCCAAGGCAATCCTTACCTCAAAGCTCGCTCGCATCGATCCCGAGCCCAGCTGCGTTTTTATCCCTTGACTTGTACGCGCACAGCATCGCGATGTATAAATCGCCGAGCTTTGCGTACACACATATATGGCGGACTTTGAATTATGGCGGGAGAGCGGCAAGTGCGGCGATAATTCAATCCGAGAGCGAGCGGGAAATGTTTCGCGGGAGGAGGATTTTGTATCGCGTCTACGTGCTGATTTGATTTTCCGCGCGCGGGTCAAGCTGGGATCCGAGATGATTTATGGGAGTGGCATGTAGGTTGTGCGTTGTGAGGTTGGAATTTTGCGTGGTGAGATCGGGAACTGTGCGAGTGTTGTGTAAGAAGAATAAGTATTTTGTCTATGTATGTTTTGTTTTATTTGAGTGTAATTAATGGAGTTCAGAGTATATTATCTAAGCAAACAATGTATATAATTAAACGTTTCTATTAGTTTAATCTATTGTCCAAAGACAATTTGACTTATTACTTTAGTTCCCCAACAGTCCAATAAAATCTACCCAGCAAAACCCCTAAAAAATCAATCCTTCTCCAATCGGTACGTATCAGACCACCCAAAGCGCGGCCAGAAAAAAGCCTCAAAAAGAGAGCTCCACAAAACCGTCAGCCGGTCTCTCCCTTTCCGCTTCATTCACGATATCCTTTCTTCCTACGTCACGAAAATCATCGTTTTTTCCCGCGGCCCTCTCAGCCTCTCTCTTCTTTCGTGTATAAGCGAAACCGCAGGCGAAGAAAGAACGCGAAGGGAGAGAGAGAAAGAGCCAATTAGGTATCGCAAAGAGTCGCGCGCGCTCACTCGCGGTTTTGAGTGCGTAATTTATTGTTTCGTAAATAGATGCTCTTATAGGCCCTGGTACCGCTGAGTTCCCCCTTCCTTTTCTCTTTGTTCTTCCGGAAAAAGTTGGCCATTGTGCAAAGGTAATAATTGGCGTTCTCTCGCGCATTCGCCCCATATTTTTCTTTCTTTCTTTTTTTTTCTCTGTTTTGTTGTAGTTCTTTTCGTTTTCTTTGCAGAGTGTGCTTTTTCTTCCTACTGAGTGTATTTCTGCCGCTTCGATTTTGCTTTCTATTTCTGAGTCGATCGTTCGATATTTACCCCCTGCTGTTTGCTAAGTTCGTAAAGTTTTTGATTTTCTTTTTTTTGTTGTTGTTGGTTTTTTGTTTGAGATTTATTAAAAAATAATGTTGACAATCAGAGTTCGTTGGACTGTTGATAGAAGAGAAATGTTCTTTTAAAAATTACTATATATTTTAGCCGTATAAATTGAAAGGCAACAAATTTATAAAAATAGGATAGAGTAAACTTCTAAAATTTTTATAATGCCTTATTATCTATAATAGTTTTCTAAAGAATAAATAAGACTTTAAAAATACATATTTTGTCCTTTTAATAAAGTTTTAATAAGAAAAGCTCCCAATTGCAGATTTCCGAAACTTTTTCCCGTAATACTTTTCTTCTCTTCGCAAATGACACTTATTAAGCTAATCCAAGTTTGCCTATACCAAGTTTTAGTTTCAAATCAGTTTTTAAACGAAAAGTGCTTAACCAATCCGCTACCATCCAATCTTTCTAAAAGATCAAAATTTTCCTCATTTCATTCTAAAGTTCACCAATCCGGCTACACCCGACTCCTCTCCACTAAAGCTTATTAAAAAAATTCAATTCAAAAGAATCCACAAAATAATAAACTAAACAATTCCCATCGTAAACCACCCCGCCGCCATCAATAAACCAAAAATCCTCGACTTTCAAAACGCATCGTCGCTGAACCACGCCGCTCATCAGGTGGTCTTTGTGGCGCAAAGGTGCCGAAAGCCAGGAGCGATTTATTACGCCTCCTCGGAAAAGTCATTTCCTCCTCTCTCTCTCTTTTTCTCTCTCCGAGCCTTACAGGCCCCGCCGAGATGATTAATGAGCCCTCGTAGCGCCGGGGTGGATAACCCTTCCAGTAGGTATACGAGCATACCAATGGTCAAATTAAGGCGATGTGTTTTGACTGAGTGGTCAGTACCGGGGAGGCGCCTGTGAGGAAGGGACACTGGTACACAGAGTGACAATGGAAGTTGCTGAGTGAAAGAGGATGTTTGGAGATGAGGATGCAGCTGGTTTTGATATATGGACCTGGTGATGGATCGGGGATTCTTGATTATTGTTTTGTGTTGGGGATAGTGCTGGTGATAGTAGAGGAATTCGGAAGTTGGGAGAGCTTGAGTGGCGCTGTTAACTTTTGTAAAGTAAAAATCATTGTAGTTACTAAGGAAACAAATTTACGATACGCCCTTTGTAATATTTATCAAGTCACTCTCGAACTATCTTCAACCTCCGATTCCCTCTGCAACCTCAGCAACTTCAACCACCAGATCATCCATTCAAAAAAAATCAACCTTTGAGATCCAACTTCCCCTACGCGCAGACACAACTTAGAGCTCGCTTCACTTCTGCAGTCTCGAAAATTGTTTGCCAGTCCCTTCAAAGGAGGTGACGAAATTCATCTCTTTGCTCGCTCTTCTCCCGGCGCCTGCGAGTCTGCAAAGACAAACGGCGCGACGTCGTCCGATCGCCCGCGGCGATTTTAAAGCCGAGAGGACGCCAAGGACGTCCAAAGGCCGGGGCGAGATCTGTATAAGGAAGCGAGACTGGCAACGGGTTAAAGGCTGCGATTGCCTTATCGCTCGGGTTTGTTTCGGTTCATTTTGTACTTATCTTTCTGCTTTTTTGCTAATGTGGATTAATAGAAGTTGTAAATTTTTAAAAAATAATGGTAAATTGTAAATTATAACGACTGGGGGTATATAAGATTGTTGCAAGAGTGCAAATAAGTGTATTTATTCAGAGCGTTAATGGCCAGGCTACATTGTAAATAGTTTCGAATTCAAAGAAATCGCTTTGCATACGAGTTTTGCAACTATTTGTAAAAGCGCGATTATCACGGGTACGGCGATAAAATAATAAAATTATCGCGAAACGCTGCGAGGCACTCGCCGATTTCATAAATGCAAAATTATTTATAGGTCTCACGAATAAAAGGAGTAAAAAGCGGGCAAAGTAAGGACGAGATAAAAGGAGACTAATATTCGCGGAAGCTGAACTAAAGACAGAAAGAGAGAGCTCGTTATGCATTAGCTTTTTGTTGCTTTATACACCTTGATCCGTCTTGGTTCCTCTCTTTGCTTGACTCTTATTTCCTCTTTATCTTTACAATCTTCTTCCTGCTCTTAATTTTTCGCGCCAACTGCGATGAGATAATGTATTTTTGCTACGCTGGCTTTCGAGTTTTATTTTCTGCACTTTAAAGCCAAATGCTCTTAGCTGTTTGTCTTTAATTTACGCTTCGTAATTGATGAATAATTAGTGCAGTTCATCAAAATGTTTACGTATTTTTATGGCTTTATTTTCTTTTGGTTCTTTTGAAAAATTATTGGATTGCAAACTGCTTTAGATAAGTTTTTAGTAATTGAGTCTTTAATTAACTGTATCATTCTTATATTTCTTACTCTTTCCATACATAATCTGTATAATTATAGACTAATCTTTGCTAATTTATATTTTCCTTTTTGAAAATAATTTATTATAATATATAGACATTCCCAATCAATAATGACATGGGAAATTAGTGATTTTTAATTTTTAGGTATCAATTATCAAATTTTCAAATCTAATAACAGGTTTATGGAAATTATGATTCAATAATTCTTTGATGATGCAAGATGAATTAAATCCATCCTCTACCAATTATCTCGTTACATCCTATTCCTCTTTTCTTTTTCCCTTTCTAGTCTACTATCTATATTACCTTTGCTTTTTATAGTCTTATTAGCTACGTTCCGTTTTCGAAGAAAAAACTTTTTCTCCTTTTTAATCATTTTCCGTAGCCGTAGTCAATTTTCCTGTTTTCATCTAAGAAGCATGAATTTTTTCAACCTCGTGCGCTTGAATATTGGTCTACGAAGTCGATCTACGAGCTTCAATAACGACGCAAATTAGCAAAAAAATCCAAAATTTGCCGATGAAAGTTGCTAAACTTTTTTGTTACCGTTGATTACTGCGATCAATACCCTTATTAAGCTAATGAATTTAAAAAATTACATCAAAGACTTACCTTAAATTGCATTAAAAAAGCTCTATACGGTAATTATATAGTGAAAAATTACATTAAACTCAAAGTATAATTTAATGAACTTATTGCGAAACATCTCGTTGCGATAACGATCGCAATTTCAGCCGCAGTAGGTAGTGAAACGAGAGAAAATAATAAAAAATCTTCGCTTCAGCACCAAATTGCCTCTGGTCAATTTGTATTCCGGTAATGAGAACAAGCATCAACAGAACGCAATTTTTTAATGTCTCCATACTGTTGATAATTGCTTATAATAGCATGCAGACAATCATGCGTTACAATATATAATAAAACACAATTTATAGCACATTTCCATTTCTGAATATTTCGCCATTGACAAAATTTATTCACTTTAAATTGTTTTCCACTTAAGAGCCTAATTGAAAAAGTTATTGATACTCCAGACGCATAACCCTCCCAAAAGTATCCACAATATTAAGAAGTATTTCAAAAGCGCGTATTACGGAACAACAAACAAGCTTAATAACCGAAACCTATAACCCTCAATCCTCTTAAAGAGCCTCTTAAAAAAACCAGACTAAAAACCGCGCGTATCCGCGTGCACAATCATAATTAACATCGCATTAACTTTTATACTCTACCGATAAGAGCGAACCGAATTCCGCGTATAAGCGCGAAAAACGGGGAATCCCCGGGACACTTTGGGCTGAGTGTGCGAAGGGGAAACGTAAAAGAGCGAACTTTCGAAGATATGATAAGTCCGAAGGACTTTCAGGAACGCGAATTTTTACTGTTTTAATTAAAGTATAAGCTGGCGCGCGATAACCCGCGCGATTCAAGTCCGTAAATTTGATCCGGCGCTGGCGCTGCGAGTGTATCGGTGTATGTGTTTCTGGGATTGCGGTGTGCAATCTTCGGTTGTGTATTAGCGAGCGATACGGCAACAAGTAAGCAGAGATGGGAAGAATGCTGGGAGATGGGAAAATGAGAATATTGGTTTTGATGTTGGACGTGCGGTGTGGTATTGGATTGTTATTGTAAATTGAAATGATTGGAAATGACAAGGTTTAAATTGAATTGTTTAATTTTGAAATGATATGATTTAGTTGAATGTTTTCGTTTAATTTTAGATGAAATGGAACTAAAGGAAAAAAATTTAAATGTTTTTATCACAAAATTAACCGAGATTGGTAAAAAATTTTTAACTTGTAAGTAAAAAAATAAATTTTATGGAAATCAAGAATATGCATTATTTTTAATCAATTATGATAAAGATTAAATTCCAGGTTTGGCTTCAGTAAGCGTGAAGAATAAGATAAATGCTATATTACTGGTACGTTGAAAAAATGCATTTTTAACGAGATCTTAAAGTCCCGTATGCTTTCCGATAATTGCAAAAATCCGTTTTTCAACTGAACTTAAAATGTTGAAAAAAATATTTTTCTCGTGATACTTTCTTACGCATCATAAAAATGAGATTCTTCCCTAAATCCGAAAAATGAATAGAAAATGAATAAACCCTTGCAATTGAGCGTAATTAATGAGCTCAAACGTTTACTTAATTGTAAGAACATTTCAAATTCCATTACAACCGCAAGAACAAAAACTACACTATACACTATCATCTCAACAATCACATCTTTAAAGAATCCACTTCTCTATCCCCCACCCCTCCAAAAAAATCTCTAATCCCAGCCAGATCCATAAAAATCAGCCGCTCCATCCCGTAATCAATACCCTCGCAGAGCTCCCGCAATCATCGCGTCTCGAAATTTTGACTTACTGTAAATTAGAGCCAATATCGTCCGACTCCGAAGGGATACGGGCGCACATATATTTCCTTCGGCGTCTTCGACCTCGCAGCGAGGGTTCCAGCTCTATACACGGTCCCGGCTACACGGGCAATTACGCAATATGCGCTGTCCCCCTCGGGATCGGGAAAAAGCTTATTTTCGGGAGAAATGATTCACCGCGATCGTAAATGCTTTCGATTAGACGCCGGGGAGAGAAGAGAGAGGGCAATAAAGGACGATGTGCCTTTTTTTTTTAGGAGCGGCAGAAAAAAAAGCGAGAGTACGGCCTCGTATAGGGTGCGACGAGACTGAGAGATATTGTTCGCGTCTGCCCGGAGAGAGTAGGTTTTTAATGGGGGGTGTAAGACGCGCGAAACGAGCCCTTTTTTATTGGGATCGGGGCTGTTTTACGTTTTTTAATGGGAGAGATTTTTTACTGTTTCAGGGAGGTGAGGTTGGGGTTGGGGTGGAGAGGGTTTGATTCGTTGGTTTTAACGTTCGGTTTTGATTATACGAGTGGTGTAAATTAGTGTCTGCGGAAAATTGAACAAAAATAGTCTGTTTTAATTGATATGTTTTTATTTTTATCGACAAATGATATAAATATGAATTTATTGATCTACTCCGAACCAAGCTGTTAATTTTGATATATGCATAACCACCGAACAATAGCATCTTTTCGGAATTAATGTTTTTATTTTGCAAGTTAGATATTTTACCAAATTTTTATTAATTTGGGTTTGCTAATTATTATAATCTTTATGCACTGAGGGTAAAATTTTAATAAAATGAACATAAAATAATAGAAAAAGAATGAAAGTGACGTATGTCTTAAAGAAAAATAAAACAGTTTTCAAATTTGAAAAAATGAAGCCATGCAAGCGCAAATCCAATCATTGGTGCACTTATGAAACCTTATGGTAGGTATACTTGTACTTGAAAACATTGCAGTAAATGACTTCATGACTTCATGTTTAGCATAGAAATTAAAAATCTAGAGCAGCACACATTTTTCTAGAAAATAAACAATACTTTACTTCCTCAAAAGAAACTAAATTAATTTTTAAATGAAAATTTAGCGTTGACTTATTGCAAATAACTCAATATAAATTTTTCTTTAACTTACACGCAAATAACACTTTCGCACAAATCATACTTTTTAAAGTTCCATTTTACCACATTATTTCATTTGTTTAAAACCCACAAAACCTCAACAACACGCATCAAAAACGAAAACACAACCATCCAAAAGTCACTCACCAGCAATTCATCCGCGCGTTCAGAATTCGCTACCCCATCGAAGCGTCGCGTCCAAACATAAAGCCTCCCGCGCAATATATATTATACGGTCACGCCATCTTGCGCTATCGTAAAAAAAAGGACGAGAACAGTATATAGGGGGACCGCTATTACCTATACAGCCCCCCTCTGTGGGCCTCTAAAACTCGCCGTATTCTCTCCCTCTCGCGCGCGCATTATATATACGCGGGAAGGGAAAAATTGCGCGTATCGGTGCGTGGGAGGATGCTGGAATTCTGGAATTTTTCGCAGACGGATTCGCGATGAGATGAGACGAGACGACGAAAGTTTGCCGTGATTTATCGGGCATCGGTGCTGGGATTGGAGGGGCTTTTGTGATGGGCTCTTTTTTGTGGTTTGAGACTTTCTTGCGGGGTAATGAGAAAGTGGAGTGTGGGGTAGCGACTGATGGATATGATTTTGCGATTTCTGATGCATTTAGAGGAATAGAAATATTTTTATTTTTAATTTCTAGTTTTTAACTTGAATTTATTAAGTCGTTGTTTACTATAGTGTTTTATAAAATTAGTAACTTATTTTAAGTTCATTTTTTTATTTTTATATTATCAAAATTATTCTAAATCAATTCATGGATTATAACAAAAGTGTGTAATAAATTGATTTAAAATTGTTTTGATCATTAAAAAAAATTTATATTTTTCCCTACATCACAATGTATCAAAAGATCCAGTAAAATGTATCACCTTGTGCTTGGATCAAACTGTACCAAAGAGAATTTATTGATTCTCAATCAACTGTTTCCACAGAGATGTATGTAGTTATACGAGTGCATCATCCTCTTCAAGAAAAGAAAATTTATTTACCAAACAAAACCGTTAACAAAAAATTAAAATCGAGATCAATAACAAAATCAAACCGCTCGTCGTTATCCGTCTAAGGAATCCATCAGACCCTAACAGTCTCATCCAATACGTCTATCCAAGCTACTCAAACCATAACTAGAACCTAATCACCCCATCTATAAGCTATTTTCCTAGCAATCCACAACCATCCACGCAACCTACCTCGCCATTTCGCGCTCTATATTTTAATAAAACTCGCCACAACCACCCAGAATCCCCCCACCAAATTACCCGCTCCGAGGAAATCAGACTCATTAAACCCGCGAGCGGCATTAAAGAAAACGATCCCAATTCCCTATTCTCAAAGCGAAGATCCTTAACGAAGAGAAACGCGGCTCTCTGCCCTTAATAATGTCATAAAAGATTCGGCGGCTCGGCAAAAGGTCGAGAAAACGAGAGAGAGACCGTATTATTACGCGTCCCGCTGATCACCGCGCGACTTTCGCCACGCCGGAGCAGCGT
Source organism: Eupelmus urozonus (assembly GCA_900480035.1). Classification (NCBI taxonomy): domain Eukaryota; kingdom Metazoa; phylum Arthropoda; class Insecta; order Hymenoptera; family Eupelmidae; genus Eupelmus; species Eupelmus urozonus. Next base: position 4,780 of record UELX01005183.1, on the reverse strand, counting down.
CTTCCCAGAAGCGACACTTCCGCGAAGCGAGCGGGATTGCCGTTATTATATGCGCAGAAAGGTGCTGCGCGGAGAGCTCGCCGAGAGCGGCTGAGTGGTTTTTTGTCAATCGAGAGCGGGAGTAGGCTCTTTGCGCGCTAATTTGACGGGAGGAATGTGATTAGCTGGCTGCTGGTTCGAGCTGGTTTGTTCGTTTCTTACCTGGAATGCTGTGAGATTGTATTCGTTTGGAGAGCTTGTGATCGCTATGGGTAGTTCCATGTAAATGTGGGTTGATGTGGGGCATGACTAATTAAGCCAAAGGAAAGATTAGTAGTTTCTAAACATACTGAGAAGAAGAAATTTGAAAGTAATAAAAAAAATAGTTTAAATGGTGGTTTTGTAAAAGCTGCTTCAATAAAAACTAAGAATTCCAGTTAAAAACTCGTTTAAAACTCGCTAATTTTAATGCACTGACCAGAAACTCCTTAAACCGTAAACCAGATTGGATAAACGGATAAGTATGACTTATTAACTGCATACTATTCGAATAGAAAATTAATTAGTTAGACCTAATAATTCAAAATTTACTATATGCCCTGCTCGGGTCCTAATTAGGAACTAGCAATCATAATTATATTACTAATCAGGCAACCAGTTAGATCTTAATCAGAGCTATTATTATTTAATGTTCTGTTATTCGGATACCAAAATCTCCAATGGATGAATCAATTATAAAACAATTTATTAATTCCCCACACAACTCTTACAAATTACATCAAACTCAAAATCTTCCTCTATCCCTCGCCTAACCAATCCCCACCACCACACCCTCAAAACACTCCGGAACACTCGGGCACAATAACATTATCCTCCAACACAGGCCAGCCTCGCAGCGGAAATCCAGCGTCTAAGAAAAGAGCCGAAGCGCGCGCGCCGCAGCGGAAGACGATAACGGGCCGGAGGATCACAGAGACGCGCGCGCGCGCGCGCGTGTATAAACTCGAAATTGCTCTAATCTCGCTCGCTCTCTATTTTCTTTTTTCGTATACACGAGAGCGTTTAGATCGTAAACGTCCGCGCACGGAGAGAAGCAGCTCGCGGCAATATTCATTTCTGTTTGCGCTCGAGGGGGGGAGAAGAGATGCAACGTTGTGGAAATCTGGCTTCCAGGATTTTTCACGGGGACTGTTTGTTGAAATGCGCCCGGGGAGCCGAAGTGGAGCAGGGTTGGCTTTTGGTTATATTTTTAGAGTAAATAGAGTAATGAGTTTCTTCGTCGTCGTAAAGTGCAAGTTTTATTGGGAGCGGAGATTTGTTTTTCGATAAAAGTAGCTGGAGGATGGTGTTGTGCTAGAGGGAGTCCAGGGGTACAAGGACAGAAGGCGGTTTTGAGAATTATTTAACCAGATACCGGTTTTAAATTTGACTATGTGACAGGATGGGAAAATCGAGGTTGTTAGTTAATTTTATGCTCAATTTTGTGAATATGTAATAATTTATATAGAAATTTAAGCATTTTTTAGTCTCTAACATAATTAATGTGGAGTCTGGTAAAATTACCAAAACTTTTTCTTCTTATGCTTGTAAAAAATACAAATATGCATCTATTATTTAATAGAAAATATTTTTTATACTACTTTTTGATTCTCACATCTTTCAATTCAAATATTTGCCTATGCAAAGTTTATGTAACGGTCCAACAGCATCGCCATAACAACAATACTTTCTACATCGTAAAACCTTTATCAAAGCTTCCAAAAACTCCCATCCTCGCACCTCAACGATCAAACTCACCGCTCCAACGGCTCCTCCAGCGCATTAAAACCCACAGAAGCTAAAAGCTTTTTTGTCCAGGCCCGCACAGCGAAGAAACAAACCAATAAAAGAAAGAAATAAAATCGCAGCCCGTCTATTATTAAGCAGCTCCTCGGCCGAAGCTCGGCACATAAAGCGCGGGAATTATAAAAATTTTAATGCTCCCTTTTCGAAAATCCATCCCGTATAGCCAGGCGGTTTATACGCACGCTGTAAAAGTGCATTAGCATTGTTGCTTTTCTCTCTGTCTCCGGCTCCTGAAAGGCCGGCGCTCGCCCGGCCGTTTTACGCACTTACATCAAAGTTTCGCGCTCGCGCCGGCGCTGAGTGTTAGTCATATGGCCGTTCAAATAAAGGTCTTATGAAAGGCCCAATAAAAAGGTCTTATAGGCTATCACGCTTTTATGATCGGGCTGGTAATAAAAATTGAGCCAGCTGGCGCACTTCTTTTTTTTTTTAATAGACACTGATATCGATTTATATGCGTGTACATTATTTTAGTGCGTCGCGTTTGGCGTTTTTTGGGGGGGTTTGTTTTAAATGTTGTTTTTGGAGTAGATTGTGTTTAATGGATAAATAAAGTATGTATATAGTTACGAGTTTTATGTGATGTTTGATGGACTTGCAGATGGAAATGTAACAAACTAAATATATATTCATAAAATAAAATATAGGTAGAAATAGAGATAGAAATAAAATACAATATTTATTCCACGTATACGTTTATACAAATTTACTACGAAATAATGCTAATTATTAAAAAAAATTTTAAAAATATTATAATATGATAAATAGAATAATAAAATACAAAATAACAGAACGCAAGAGAAAATTTATATTACGACACACCTGCGATGAATAATTAATTATTTCTTTGAACACATGATGCAATCAGCTGGTACACATATTATAAAATGAAAATTATAAATAAACGATTTTAATAAGTTTTACTTTCGTTATTATTTATTACGTCACACTTATCCGTAAACACAATCACACTGTGCAGCAGTTAATCTTAAATTATTAAACTAAAATCACGACGCAAATAAAACGTATACATTCGCCATCATGCAATCTACCCTTTCCAACGAAATCAAACGCGATCCTCAATCTTCACCAAAATTCCCAAGAACAAATTAATCCAGCTCGGATTATCCCAACCTACCCACTCTAATTCCCCCGTATTTATACGAAAATTCGTCTCTATTAATACCAAAACAAAAATCGCGCCTGCAGCCCGGAAAATGCAGTAACGGCGCTAAATACCCGGCCGGCCTATACACAGGCGAGTGGCGCCAAAAATACATATGGAGCATTTCGCGCGAGCCGGGGTTTATATATCCAGGCCGTAAAAAGTGTCTGGCCGGCCGGAGGAGCGAGCCCAGATCTGGAGATCGGCTCCTCGACTATTTCGGGCGGAAATTCCACTCCGGCTGGAGTGGAATGCTCTGCGAGCTTTCGTGAACGTTGATGGGATTTTGAGTGACGGCTGAGTTTGGTGATGGTTTGAAGTGAGATGAGTTCGAGGTTTGATTTTTGCTGGTGCGGGGGGTGGATTTTGGGTTGGTTTTAAAGGATAGAATTTTGAATAAAAGAAAAATTATTATGTTGAAAATCATCATTATGTAAATTATACTAACATTTACTATAATTTTAGTGCAATTGTGTACGTAAGAATGCAGGTTTTTCTCATAGTTGTGACTTTCTCCTTTAGAAGGGAATATAATAATTTTTAGTAAATCCTTGTCTATTTGTGGCATCGTTTTAAAGTCTTGGAGCCGTATTTCTAATTTTTGATATACAAAGTAGTATACCGAGAATCATGTAAGAAAACTGTCTAAAGAGTTTATTATTCATGAAAATTTTGTGAAAACCGACGTCCGGCAACCACAGAGAAAACAAATTCTGAATTTCGCCGTAAAATACTGCTGCAACATTATAGACTTCACCATTCAATATGTTATTCTAGAATAGTTAAAATACACAAAAATATTCCTTCACATATACATTATTTGAAAAAAGTACGTTAAAATCAAGTCTTAATTCAAGCTCAATAAATTATCCAACAAACTATCACACATAAACTTCAAACCACAAACCAATCCCACATCAACCTTCAAAACCCAAACCCCTAAACTACACCTATTTACATCCTTCCTAAACACATCCCCACCTCAAAACCAACACTTAATAGTGACCTCAGCGCAAGCTCACCGAGCGCGTCAATTACGAACTCGACTTTTAAATGCAGCTGCTCCACATTTCAAACCCGCAATTGCAACCAGCTCGCGAATTTGTTTGTTCGCCGCGTGGGCGTCGGCTAGCCGCCGGATAAATACCTTGTTTTCTGGCCGCTCCGCGGGAGGTCGGCTTTCATGACTTATCCTGTTATCGTTTGATATAATTATTTGAAATGCATCGCGCCGTGTGAATTTCGGCGCGCATATACTTTCCTTGCCGCGCTTGCGTAATATTCTTGCTCGCGCGAAATTTAAACTGCTGGGCTTTCGTTGTAAATTAAAGGAGGTTGGGCGAATTAGCATTTTTATTGACTGCTCGATGCGCTGAGTACGTAAGAGTGCGGGTTGTCATTTTTATGACTTAATGACGGTTTTTTGGGTTATTAATAATTGACGGTTGTTGGTGTGGAACGTTTATCTTGAGATATATATGAGTTAACTTACTGGGAGTGCTTTCGGTGATTTCCTTATTACGTTAAATAATCGGGATTTGTTGCAGTGAGAGAAGAATTTTTGGAAAAATTACAATACTGGATAGTAAAACTGCTATAGGAAAAATTGAAAAAATTACTATACTCTAGAGGAAATTTTATAAGACAGTATGGTAACTTTTCAAAGACGGATCATACATTTTTTTACACTTGTAAAATTTTCTATAAAGTGTAGGGTAAACCGGGGGAAGACGCCAGCTCGGGGAAGACGCCACTTGGCTATATTTTCTATGCTTGCATAGAAACGGCAAT
>UELX01005182.1:0-14663 GCA_900480035.1 Eupelmus urozonus | reverse complement strand
CCCCCGCCCCGCGCGCACGCTGCACTTGCGGCTGCTGCGCACTGTGACTGGATACTGGCGGACTCTGCTGGCTGCTTTCGGAGCCAAGCTGTTTTTGTGTACTGGTTTATGTTGGAGGTTATATTTGAAATAGAGAGGTTAGGTGTTTGCGCGCCGGAGAGATTCTAAAAAAGATCGTTGAAAGCGTGATGCGATGGCTTTTTCGAGGATCTTCGTGGATTGATGAAAATTTCAGCGGTTGAGGTTGAAGACGAGAATGGCGGTGACAGCGGGAAATTTACCGTGAGTTGACTTTCTTTGGACTTGAGAATTTTGAACGTGCACGAGTGTTTCGTGCGGACCGGGACTCGAAATGTTTACGGCAAGAGACTTGACAACTTCATTTGTTGTCGTTTTATTGTTACAGAATTGCGCTTCTGTTGCTCGTAAACAATTAGTTGACGTAAATGGGAGTCGATCTTCGTAATAAATTTGTAAATTTGAAATCGTTTTTATTATTAGTAGGTAGACGTAAATCCGTATTTTGGAGTAACTAATTTATGCTCCGAACTTAGACGGGACTTGATGCTGTTTTAACATAAATTTGGCGGGAAAATGTTGATTTTCTCAATATTTACAACAATAATTTGTCCTCAACGTTCGATGTTTGTAAAGTGGCCAAAACACCGATTGTCAGCTTTGTCAATTGTCGATCGTCGGAAGCGCAAGTCAGATGGACTATTTTGATGATTAACATTTTTTCGCCAAATTTATTTTGTAATGTTTAAATTCTTAAGAGGCAGCTTTTTAATTTCCGATCGATTTATGAGCATATAACAACAGTAAAGATGTTTTCAAATTTTCAACATTTATATTTTTATTTGTTGTTGCTTTTGATGATTTTGTTTACTCGCTAACAAATGAAATTGTTGAAGATATTTTTACATTTCTATACTTAAAAATTAAATCAATTAAGATTTCATCAAACAGTCAGTTTCTTATCTAAAAATTTTAAAATTATATGTAATTTTTACAACATTTATTTTCTTATTATTTATTTGCTTAGCTACTGCAAGGGATTGTGGTCTGTGATATCTGGTACTACGTGCCGCTGTGATAAAGAACTTGTAGAAGATGAAATCAAAAATGCAACTGAATTATTGCGAGATGGATTGTCTTATTTTAAGCCATATACAGAGGCATCATTGCAGAAATTCAATAAGACAAATCCACCTCCTAGAATGTATGATCTTATTAGTAAATTAGCACCTCTTTTGGTAAGTACTCCAAAATGAACTATCTGAAAAGTATTTAAATATATTTTAATAACTCTTCATAACACTTTCCTTTACTTTTCAGAATTTGGATGCCACAATATCATGGGATCTAGTTTGCAATTTCATGTTGTATGAATACAGAAATTGTGCCGAAACTTTTGCTTCACAACTAACAGATTTAACTTTAATGCGAGCTTTAATAGAACAAATATGGAATTTCTATTATACAGAGCGAATCACACTTATTAAATGCTTAAAGTTAATGGTAGAATATCGTGAAAATGAGAAGCATCCTCATCGAAGTCATTTTCTAAAATTTTTTGATGAAGTGCTTCTTGGTAATCTTTTAGAATCTATAAGAAAGCAAATAGAGGCCTTAAAATTTATAAACCCACCTTTTAGATCACAACTTTTCAATGATGTTCAGCATTTCAATGATGAACATCTCCACCAACTTTACAATTGCAGTCTTATTGAAATGCGTGAACTTTTACATATTTTTACAATAATCTTGCATGAAGTGCATATTGCAGAGAATCAATTTATCAACATTTATGGTAGTATTAGTGGAGAGCCAAGACGTTTAATAAGCGCAAAAAATCATGAGCATAAAGAAGCAGTATCGAAAAAAATTCAGGAGATTCAGTATAGTCAGACTGCATTGCTTGTTGTTGGACTTGACATGATGAAACACTCTGGTATGGAGGACTGGATAAAAGATGTTCGAAGTACTATGCAGGATGTACTTGAACACAAATGTGTTCGTGATTCTTATCCACAAGATGGACCTTTACTTTTAGCATGGATGTTAGCTAACTATGCTATTGAAATAGATAATGTTGATTCATTTAATCGTTATAGATTTTTTGGTATTCGAGCAATTCAATTAAACGTTTTTTACTACTTACAAGGGCTTTTAAATAGTGAAATGATTAAAGAGAAAACTTACTATGCCGTAACAGTGAGAGGAAGCATCTACAACCTTTTAACTTTATTGTGTGCTTTTATAGATGAAGATAAATTTGATTCTTTACCAGGTAAAATTTTAATATAAATTTTTTTTTATAAATCTTTATTTAATGAAAACAGTCATAAATTTTCTATTACTTCAACCTGTTTTATTTTATCTCAAAGTAACAGTATTTCTTGTTTTTTGTTCCCTTTTTTTTTATTTCAAATTAATTTAATAGGAGTATTTGATGCAACTGCTGCTATACTGAGTTTTCCGGAGATAGCTGAACGTCTATGGCAAGAAAAAGACGAAGAAAACGGTCTTTGGCCCTTGATTAAATATGGGATACAGTGGTTTCCCTACAGATTTGAACCGCTCACCTGCATGATGACTGGACTAGCATCTGCCTCACTCTCCAGTGCAACTAAAACTATTGAAGTCCTTGAAAATTTACCATCAATTACACTTGAGATACCAAGACGTGCCTTCAATTCCGAATCAGTGCGACGGCCATTTGAGCAAGAATGCGTGATTCATCATAATTCTTATACCATACCGACCAACACTACCTTCGTTAAACTCAATGCTATTCAGAGGAATGCCAATAGGGAAGAAAGCGAAGTACTGATGTTTAACACAAAGGCGAATTACTGGGACGCATTTCATCATAAGATCGAGATGTTGTTACTGGAAGCCAGCAGTGGTATTGCCAATTTAAGCGAAAGTAATAGCCAGCTTCCAGATCAGGTTGAGATGGGATTTGGTCTATTGGAAGCACTTTTGGCCGCGGATGTGGATATATCAGTTGGCATGGTCATACCCACGGAATTGAGTTTCGAAGTCATTAATAGATTTTCTTATCCGGTTTTACCACTGAATATATACAAGGTAAATTTAAATAATTTATATCATTATTGTATAATTATCTTAAAACTACGAAGAAAAGCTGTAATAATACTTGTATTTTGGAAAATAATTTCTTTAATTAACTTTCCTAGTGAGAATAAATAGATTAGAAATACCTAAATATATCTGAAAAATCACTCATTAATAATTAATTTTAACTATACATCAAAATGATAATTTTATTAAAATGTTTAAGAATCTTATTAACTCGATTCTTATATTAGTTACAAAATATTTTTATTTAGTAATTTGTTTTTTTGTTGACTTAGGTTGTCGCCGCATGCATTAAGATCACATCAAAATTGGTGCTCCGCTACCCAGAGGACGTGTTATTGCGAATACGAACAAGCGTTTATCCTCACTTTGATGATCGTTACCAAAAAACTACAGAATTCGCTCAGGCAATATCGTTTGATGGCGGTTTCATTGCCTCCTGGCTTTCGAGTATTGAGACAATCCAGCATGCTTATCCAATCCTTGGCGCCTACCTTGACACCTTATCCAACTATTTGGTAGCGCGACATAGCAAAGAAGCACTCTATGCTGTCGAGATACCTGGCATGATAATGATACTGCAAAGCGTTTTACCGAAACTCGACTCTTGGTATTTTAATTCAGATACAGAGCGCGTCGAGCTCTGGCTGAAGAGTGTTTATTGCTTGCACAGGGCGCTGGATGTGACCCCGGGTAAGAAGGATGAATCGAGAAGCGAGCTCAGAAGGATCGTCACGTACAATCTACTACATCTAGAACCGAGGCACGCACTGCTGAAGCTTGTCAGAACAGGAGAAAGAACATTGAGAAACAAGATGATGAGTGAGACAGACTGGGTTTCTGGTAAGGGCTTTAAGGTAAGAATTTATAAATATTATTACAGAACCATGATTACTCAAAAAAATAGAAAATAGTATTTCAGAAATGTGTAATGTAATAAATTCTAACAGGTAATGAAGAGTGTTCAACTTGCATTGTCTGTGGTGAACCGTCTTTTAATGTACCGCAAAAAGTTGGGTTTTGGTACGGACGAACGTTCACCCCTGGAGGCTGCGCTCTACGCCTCGCCTTCAATACCCAATGCCCTGCTTATCGTGCCCACAATCGTTGACTATTTATATGTTTGGTTTAGTCCGGCTCTCCAAGCGATGGCCGTACGTCTATTGAAAAAATTTGCCGAAGGCTTTTCTATGTCATTGCTTGTCTGCATGGGTATGGACGGTACAGCCATACGCGAAACCTTCGCTTCAAGACTCATGTCGCCAACTTGTAGTGCTGAAGTAAAAGTTGCTATTCTCGAACTGGTTACCGTTTGTCTGGATAAACAACCAGGTTTGTAACTTTGTGAAGAATTTTAGAAATATTTAAGTTAAAAAGTTAGTCTGAAAAATATTCTAATTTGTTCTATTGAACTTCACAGGTTTAACAGAGGCTTTATTCAACATAATGCATCAAGCGGAGCGTCGTCGGATTTTTCCGCGGCCGGCTGATGAATTCCTTACTGAAGGATGTACACGATTTCTTGACCTCTATTTAGATCGCGTTCGCAAGGAGGAAGATATAATCTATGATCGTTTGTACGACAGCACTATGAATTTGTTACGTGCTATGTGGTATCACCATAATGAAATTCTTGTAAGCTTCTTCCGTAAGCGACCGAATTTCTGGAGTAAATTATTTGCACCTTTATTCCGTACTTTGGTGCCACGTGTACGCGGTTACTCTCAACTTCTCGATATTATCACATTGGAACTTTTTAAGAGCCCATTGTTAGAAAAAGATTTTACTGATAATTTAGAAAAATTGCTGGATCCGAAGCAAACTTATTGGAATAAATTAGCGTCATATATTTTCGATAATATACCCCCACCGCCAACAGAGGAACAGCAACAACAAGAAATGGAAGATGATGAAGAACAGGTAAATTATTTTAATCCTAACTATTTACTGCAACATTGGAACAATATTACTAATATTAATGATATGTAATGACTCAATTTCTTTTGTAACCATAAATCATTTCAAGTTACTTTTTAATTTTAATTACTTTTTAACGTATATTGTTCCTCTTTCCTCTAAACATAGGTTATATCTGAAAGAGAGGTGGGCGTAAAGCCACCTTATGAAACAAATTTGGAAGCCTGGTACCAGCTACTTGTTGTTTTAACTGGTGAGCGCACATCGCGCAACTACTCAATCAGCACTGAGCAAGCCCAACTAACTACTAGACTAGCTCTCAGCCAGATGCTGATTCGCTTGAAGCAGCTTCCACCTGCATCCACACGATCACGAATGGCCGCTGCGAAGCTGCTAATGCTTCTCGCTTCGATATCCTTGCGCTGCGTGAGTTCATGGTGCGACAAATGCATTGGCCCTGAAAATTCCGCAGATAAAGTGAAAGATCAGCTTGTGGAGTCAATGCAGGAGATTGGCCAGTCATACCGTGGCTACGGTAAATCCTTGCGCCAGACGCTGGTGGCACTGACCCTTAGCTGGATCGAGTTAGTGGCAGATAAGTTGAGTGAAGATGAGGCAATGTTTGAATACTTGTTGGGCCAAGCATGCATTCTTGCTGGTGGCGACATTGACGAACTACGAGAAGCTGCATTGACCCGAGATCGACGTAGAAAACCAGAGTTAGAGAATGAAGAGGAAGCAAAACGTGAAGCTGAAGAGGCCTCAGCCGTATGTGAATGTATACCTGCCACACTTACGATCTGTTTAGTTACTCGGTTGCTACGTTTTAGAATGGAGCAAATTACAAAGGATGAAAGAAAGAGAAAAAGTCCTAGTTTGCAATTGAGACAATTAGTTCCAGAACTGCTAACATGTGTGGGTTTGTGTCTACCTAAACATCCTTACATGAAGTTTAGTAAAGCAGCATTGACTCTTTTAAGTGCGATTGCAAGAACTTTTTACGAGGCCATTCCTATCGACGACGAAGCTATGGCTAAACTTTGGCTGGCACTCATACCTCCAAAAGATATCAAGAATAGTCTTCAAGATTCTTTATACGAGGTAAATTAAATTTGTTCTTTATTTAGATGTAAATTGCAATAAGCTTTTAAAGAATTACCAAAAAATTCACATTTTATATAGATCTATAGATCGCATATCGACGGCTGAGTGGAACAAGATGCTAACGATTTCGAAGCGTTAGCCAGGATAGGATCTTCATCCACTCCGCCGTTGATATGTGATGTGAAATTGTTCATGTAAACATGTAATTCAAAATTCGTTTATAATAAAGAAGAGAAAGAAAAGGTTTTCTCTATCTAGGCAGAGGGTGAACGGTAGTACGTTCTCTCTTTAGGTAACGGAATATTTTTGGGCTGAATATGTATGTCATTGCTATATATACATCACGATATATGTATCAAAGAATGATTTTGTTCTCCAGACAATGAAAGATTTACCTTGCTCATTTTACACATATGCTAAAAATAATATTCAAAGCTCCTTTTTATGAAAAAATAGTATCTATTGACGGAAAGAGAATGGGTATTGGTACCCACACTACGCTTGAACAATACCTTGGACAATAAACATGCTACTTTATAGTAGCATAAAATCTGTCCAATAATTTATTTTTTTTTTTTTTTATTTCGGTTTTGCATATTTACGGTCACTTATATGTTTTCTGCTTCTGCTGGTCTATAATCGGATATTTTAGGTTCGCTTCTCAGGTATCACAAAATGCGAAAATGGTGCATTTATTACAAAAAAATAATAATTATGTCAGTCTCGCTTCGTTTGGGCGAAAAACATCTCCCGAGGCAAATAACCATCTTCTACACCCGTATCGAAATGTACTATTAAAAATGAATTGAAAATTCATAAATGATAGAGAAGTCATAAATGAGAAGATCTTAAAAATACAACATAAATAAAAAAAATGATAAAAATTCTGTTCTAATACATTTATTTATTTAATAAATAATCGTTTTATACAAAATATAATGTAAGAAAGTGTATCCACAGAAAATATAATCTTTTTTGCTGTTTATATAATATTAAAACATCATTAATTTGTACATTATTATTCTGTTTCTGAACAGAATTTCTAATTTGTACTAATATGAATGAGAGTATTTTTAAAATTTTGATTTGGAAATGCAGATATGGTATTTCTTAAGCATAAAGTATTTATTAACCTACAGTAATAATTTTTTACTATGAAAATGGGCTTTTTATCATCGGTTCAACTTTACTAAAATATTAGCAGAAATACTTATATTACAGGAACAAAACAATGTTTGAATTAGCAAAATATTGTATCACATTGCAGCTACATTTTTAATTATTAACAATAAATATAATCTATTACATTAATTTCTTCTGAAAATAACAAACCATTTTGATTTTTATGAATATGTAAGTACATCTATATAAAGCGTTTCAAGATTTACAAGTATTAATATTTACCGTCCTATAAAGATAAAGAATAAAACACTTATAATTTTTTCGATTGCGCGAAAGAAAACGCGTTTTCCACCCTCGGAATAAGAAAGTTTTAAAGTTTATTCGACGAGTATGACGTTTGACTGCCAAACGAAGGCAGAGAAGATTATTTTATTTTATTTATTTCTGTAAACAAAATTTTAGAAATAAATAAAATTAATATCTTGTTTTCTCGTAGTGATCAATAATTCATTTTTCAAAATAATGTTAGCTTTAATCAGAGAGTGAATAAGCGTCTTATAATCCTCAGTAGCAGTATTTCTTTATAAAAGAAATTATGTTTTTAAAAAACAATAAAATATTTATAGTTATGTAAAGGCGTTATATTATGCTCTTGCTGAGCGTACTGAACTATATAGATCATTCAGAAATTTCCTTAGTAAAAGCTTCAAGTCAATTTATGTTGATCAAATTATTTTTTAATATTAAGAAAAAATATATCGCGGTGTACATACACAAATCCAGGACATAGTTGTCCTCTGTAATGTTAAACTTTATGTTTATGAAAATTTCAAGACAATATTTTAAAGTATCTCTAAAAATAACATTTAAACAAATTTTTTAGAATGTGTGAGGTATCTAGAAATATATTTAAATATCATTCTTACACATTTCGGAAAATTGATTTAAAATTTAGCTGAGAGATAGAATATATTATTGTGGAAGTAAACTGTGCCCTAGATTTACTTATACTTATTATTGCAATATTATTTTTTCGCAGATAAAAAACTATACCGGTAAAAATTTATTTAGAAATTCTCTTGATTTGAAAAATGATTTGTCGAAAATTTAGTAAGCGTCGATATTATTTATTTTCTATAAATATTATATTTTTGATCTTTTTTAAGGTAAATATTTCGATCTTGAATTATTCAAGATGTTAAAAATTCTTATTTATTATGACGACACTTCAACGAATATACTATATCGTCCTTCTCAAGGCTACGAGTAAAAAGTGAGAACATATCGTCGTTCCTAACAAAGACTAGTACATTTCAAAAACTGCCAATTTTCAACTCTCATTTATAGATACTCTAAGTGATTTTAACTTATCACTGAATGTATAATATCAAGACTGCATCTTTAATGTAATGAGCTCCGAAAAAAAATTTTATTTTTGTTTTAAGTGCCAAATAACAAATTTAAAACATGTAGTTTTTGAAAAGTACTAGTCTTCGTTAGGAGCGACGATATGTGCAAATTATAAGATAATTATTTTTATATGAGCTACATGCGTTCTTTTTACTTTTTAATCATAACCATGAGAAGAACAGTAGCAAACTTATCAAAAGAACGGGATAATAAATGAAATGTTTCAAACATCTTGGTTTGTTGAATTTATACATTTAGAAGTGATAACTTGACTAAATTTCTGATTGATTACTTATTTGATTATTAAACCTGTATATTTTATCTTACATAAAAAAGTCTGTAAAGTGAGAAATTTATCAGAAATATTTTGAATCAAAATGGTTATATCACAACATAATAACTGATGCCAGTTTAATTTGTTGTAATGATCATTTCAATAGAAATGCTTTTTTTATTCTTTTCTTAGAGAAAATGTAGAGTGATCATTTTTTAAATCTCTTATATACAAATTTATACTATCAACAAATACGTACGTACATTTTCGTTGACGGTCAAAGTGTATTGATCTTATGTTCATAGTCTCACAGAAATTCTGCAGCCTCTTTTATACATATATGTAAAAGTATAATATATGTAAAATGGGTGAATAAAATATTTGTAATAATTTATTTTTAAAAGGTATCAATGGCAAACTATGAAAAGTAATTTTTTAAATATATACTCGTACTTGGCAATCGGTGCGTAAATTTTTTACGTTAAACATTTATGTTTCAGTATTTATGAAAAGTATATTTTAGACTTAAAAGCGTGTAAAATGCAATAACATTTATAATTCATATTACCAATTAATTAAGAAAATTTAAATATTACATTTATCTGTGTTCTGAGTCGAGTTAAGATTTATTCTTATAGAGAACAAAATAGCATTAAAATCATATTTCTTAACTAAAAAATCATTCGATTGATTTTTCAGGACTGTGCGAGCAGCACCAGCCGCTGGCGATGTCAGGAATGGTGGCCCCTGTACACCTGTGGCCTTGAATTTGTGGCGAGCCTGGTATCTGGCTGTGGTCACGTCGGTGTTGTCATCATGTATCTGGGCTCGCACGAGCACCTCCTCACCGAAGGCTCGACCCTACTGAGGCATACAGCCGATCCTCTCGCCGCTGATCTCATCCAGTCGCTCGTCAATCTCATCTCAGCTTTATCCGTGAGGCCCATTTTCTGGGAGTCGCTGCATCCTTCTGTCAGGGAGACGTTAATTGTGTGAGTTCGTTCTGATTTAATTTATTATTTTGGGGTGTTGTATGACGAGGTTTGGTTACGATGATAAGTGTAGCGTAATTTGTATGAGGTTTGATTGCAATATTTTTTGGCTTGCTGTCGAATGAAATTCAAATAAGTTTTGTACTAATTATATATGGATTGATGAGAGTATAAAATAACGTACGAATTGTTTTGATAAATGAGATTTCTTATAATTTTGTTCATACTGCACTTTTTAAGTTTTTCCAGATTTACGGTCGATAAAAGGACATAGTTCCGTTCATTAAACCGTAACTATATTCATCGTTAAAATGACAAAGTTTGGACCATATAAAAAAATTTAATAAAAATTGTTTCTAAAATAAACCCACATATAACAATCACTTAGATATTTTCATATTTCAGTAATGTATCACATAAAATTATGAAAATCTTAGTCTCGAGAATTTAGTCATCAAACCAATTGTATCAAAGCAGTCTAAACATTTTTTTTTTTCATTTACAGAAATGCACGTATTTATCGTACGACAGCACAGTGAATTTACTTCTTCGTCCGCGCATTCTCAAATTCATTATTGATGGCATCACAGTGGAGAGTGCCGAAGAACTGCAGAGTTGTGACGAGCGCCAACTCAGCGGCGAGCTCAGACTCCTTGTTAATCGACTCATACTCATCAACACGAGCTGCGCTCAGAGTTTTGTGCGTTTCTCGCCAAGACTCAATGCCCTTGTAGATACTATCAACGCCCAGGAGGACTTTTGGTAAGTATTTTCATTACTATGTATTATTTTTTAATTAAGTTTTATAAATCTTTATAAAGGTAGTACTATTTTGTATCATTTTAAATTTGTTAAAAAGGTTTCATGGTTTTTCCCTTATTATAATTTCATCTATGATTCTTGAATGAAACAATTTTAATTTTTAAAAAATTTTAGGTACGCTCCAATGGCTGAGATGAACTTTGGACCACCCCAGATGTCGATGACGTCGGGTCCCCGTCTGACCTACGGCACCATAATCAGCTCAACACAGCTCTTCACTCAGGCCCAGTGGCACACACTCTTTTCATCCAATGGTTCTTCACTTTCTGCTGCTAGTTCATCGGTTTCCATCATCTCCCAGCAAGATCAGGGTCGCAAAGATCAAGATAAAGATCAAGATCGAAACGCCGAACCTTCCACTTCCACTGCGAGTCTTTCTGGTGGCACCGACGAGCGCATCGATTCAGCACGTCGCGAGTGGGAACGCGCCACCCCTGAAAACTTGCGACGCATGCAAACCAAAGACCTTCGTAAGGCTGCAGTTTTGGCAAGTACCTCGTCCTCGCGTCTAGACTTTTCCAGCTACCTCAGCGGCCATGAGCTAACGGTGCCGCTATTAAGCGCGCCCCGATTTATCAAGAGACCCTTTGATCCACTCATCTGTGAGAACATGATACTGTCGAGAGCTACTGCCCTTGTGCCGCTGCCAGGAAGGTCTGGTGCATCGCACGTTAGTCGTGGCGGTAGTCCCGGGGCCCAAGCAAGAGCTGCTGACAGCAAATCACGCAGCCCATCTAGGGACGGTGCAGGAAGTGCTGGTAATGGGGCTAGAAGTGATCCCTGGTTCGATTCGATGGAGGAAAATAACACGAGGCTGGCCCTCGAAGTGAATCTCGTGCTTATACTGTGTCAGGCACTGGAGGGTGTAAGAAGTCCTAGGCTGGCTGTCCGAGATAGACAGCTTATAGTTAGAGAAACAGCGACAGAGTTAAGCGTTTTCTTTGACTTTCTGGAGCATCGGGGCCAGCAAGCAGAGTGGCAGGTCACGGCTGCACTTGTTGATCCGGATGCAAAAAGAACCACAATCGTTAAAGCTCCGGAAACAGTGGATAGAAAGTTACCCGCGAGGTTTTTAGAGGGTACAACCGTTCAAAAAGTTCCAGTGGTAACATTTGATGACTCTGAGATGGAAACATCTTCAGCGGTAAAACCAGAGAGAGAAACGAGATCAAAAGATGACGTCGTAACGACGGGAGGCTTTAACGTTAAAGTAGACATGACAAAGTTTCTGCCGATGCTCGGCAGACTGCTTAAGTCTGTAGTTGAGTCTCTTGATTCTGCACAGTTTGGATGATGGACATAAGTGCGAGGTCAGTGCGAACGAAGTGTCAACATATTTTTAAGATGAGGCTGACAGGACTATCTTTTTGTTAAAATAATTTGGATCTTTTCATAACAAAGAACCAATTATTGCGTAAAAGTGAAATATTTAAAACAACACGAAAAATGAATGCATTGTTAATATAGATTGTATAGCAAAGCTATTTTTTGAATAAATAGTCAGTAATATTTGGTACAAATAAAAATTTGATAAAATAAATCGTGTTTTTTAAGAACAAAACTTAAGATTCTAAAAGGAAATTTTCGTTTAACAAAAGAAAATCCGATTCTATTTATAAGATTATTACATACGTAACTTAATTTATTTTTATTCCGTTATGAAAATCTAACTAGTTTGTATTCTAAACAGTCAACTTTTCTTTTTAAAAGTTATTTAAATTTAAAAATTTATTTTTCTCATAATTATATATATATATCAAGCTAATTGACCAATACTTTCTGACCTATTTGCATCGATTTAAAAGTGGCCATAATACGTAAAAAGATTTTTTGCCTATAATTTTATTCAAAATCAATATTTATAAAAATAGTTTCTTGTTAACTCTAATTGAATATATGACTCGAAAATTTGATGTTGAACATATGGAGGGTTCAAAGCACTAGGAGATAAAATCCATTTTAACATGCTTTCGAGAAGGTACAGCAATACAGTTAATTAAAATTTAATTCTAAAGAATAATATATATTTATACAGTGTTTGGGTACTACAGAATCAAAGGATAACTAAAAAATACTTTAAAGTTTTTAAAAATAATCTGAACTCACTTTTGTAGCAAACCCTCTATATGTAACTAATGAACTTAAATGGTACTATCTATGTAAATAAAATGTAAAACAATAAATGAAAAGAAAAACTATTGATTGGTATTTAAAAACCAAGATAATCTTGCATTTATTGTTAATTAAATTCCAATTTTTTTAATAAATCGTGCTTTGCTTAAATTCCTTTTTTTTTATATAAAAATGCAAATATTTAGGGATATTTAATAAAGAATACATAGAATCTATGTTTCTATACGACTTTCATTTACTTTGATGATTTTTACATCACAGTGTCTGCCGAAAAAGAAGAATCGATAAGCGCCAACGCGTATGTACGATTTTAATACATAATTAAACTCTTCTCTAGGAAACTACAGTTAAAACACACTACTATTTGTTGATTTTCTTAGGGATTATTGTTAAAGTCGATTTGAAGAATATCTTCATTATAACACTTATAATAAAAAAATTTTATATTGCGGTTGCGATTGCAACACGCCTGTACAAGGATTTGAGTGTGTAATGCCATTTTAATCATAACCATACTTTATAAGACAATCTTATTTTTACTTTTATTTAATATTTTTATCTTTTAAATTTAGCTCGCTAAACGAGCTATATAATATATTTATATTTATATATTTATATAATAAAGCCAGTCAAGTTTCGACTGTAATTTCCTTTATAGAATTTTACATAAAAAATTTCAGACGTTCTTCCGCTTTGCAATCACTCCAAGCATTGACAGACACAATGAAATCTCACAGTGATACAGTAGAAAAATATAATTCGAGGTTAATTTAACGAATGCAATGGTTATGATATTTTTGTTCTTGTATGTGTATGTGTATGCGTACGTACGTGTATGCGTGCATCATGATTTATGAATCATGATGTTTAAAATAATGGAGAGAATTTTCTATTTAAGTTTCAAAAGTAATGCTTAAAGATTATTTTTATACAATACAAAAATGAATATAATATCAAATCAATAACAATAATAATCCTGAATATTTTAATGTTTAAGTTTATGAATATTCATAAAACTATTATAAATTATTTTAAAATATTCACAATATAAATTTGTATGTTTGTATTGTTTGCATCAATAATTTAATTTACATATTTTTTTTATTTTTTGAACAAAAATTTTTACTTATAACATCTAAATCTGCTATCAAAGTTTATAGTATATTCATATTAAAGCACATTATAGTATTAAGAAATAAGTAACTTTTAATGTATGTACATTGGTAAAAAAACTAATTAAATACATCTAAAATAATTAAAAATATTTACACATAACATATTACTACTCAAGTAGTTTGTCCATTTTCTAGAATTTTTTTAACTTACATTTTTATAAACTAATATATTTAAAATACATGGACTTGTAAATGTACTTCTTGATAATATAATCATTACATTGGTTTAATGAAGTATCGAATTTTTCTTTTTCTTTTTTCATTATAAAAAATTATTTAACTTTTTTTAACAATATCAAAAAACATTGTTTTTTTTTTATATTTGTAATTATTGCAGCGCAATTAATTAAAAATTAATTAAAAATTAATTAAAAATTAATCATGAAACCTAAAAAATATTCAATTTTATCTAGATCCTTGGTGACGTGAAGGTTTACTAACTATTTAATATGCACTGAGAAAAATGTATACTAAGAGCAAAAAGATCGATCTTTTTGAATGGTATCATTTTGACGAAAACAGAAATTTTTTAGATGCAAGTAATTGGATCAAGAAGCAAAAATCACGAGGTTCTTGGTTCTAACATTTTTATGTCTTTGAAGCGAG
>UELX01005181.1:0-14666 GCA_900480035.1 Eupelmus urozonus | reverse complement strand
CGAAGCGAGGGCTACAAACACGCAAGGTGCGCAGCCCACTTTCTTTCCGAGTGCAATATACGATTTTTTTACATACCTTTCCGAAAATTTGGACTCTTTCACCGCTGAAAAGGGACAAAAGTTCTACATGCACTGCCTAACGCACTCGCCTTCGGCTCGGCGCACATACAGCGCGCGGCGATGAGGACTGGAGTGGGGATAGGGAGTACATGCAGCACTTTAGTCCCGCGTCGGCGGGGGGATGTAAAAAAAATATTTTTCCCTCGGGTGATTACTGCCCTCGCTTGGCTCGGGCAGTAAACTCACCCGCGGGAAAAACCTGCTACTTTTGCCCCTTGTTGCATAATGTACTATTATACTATTATATTGTAATTCAATAATACAATAACTATTAATTATATAAGTAAATTTGTAAACAATAATCAAAATAACATGCATACGTAAAATAGAAGAACCAGACTTGCTGCCGTTATCTTCAGCGCGAGGATCCAGCAAGTTGAGCTAGAATCGAGCGCTGCACCCTACATATCAAAACAGCCAAGTCAGCTTTGTGACGCGCGTCCGTCCTGCTATACTACATTTCGCACTTTTAGTCTTCTCTTTA
The DNA here is from genome assembly GCA_900480035.1 of Eupelmus urozonus. Lineage (NCBI taxonomy): Eukaryota > Metazoa > Arthropoda > Insecta > Hymenoptera > Eupelmidae > Eupelmus > Eupelmus urozonus. The sequence continues at coordinate 14,062 of UELX01005181.1, read as the reverse complement.
GAAAAGCGCGCTACATGAAGTTTGCAGGAACGCATTCAAATCGTATAGCAGATGAGTGAACATGATAAAAACATCATAGTCACTGTACAGGTTGTTCGCCCGAAGAGTATTAAGAAAGCAAATAGAAATGTTTCGATATGACTTAACGCAAACTTCATAGCTGTGATAATTATCTAGATCTTAGTTCTAATTAAATTTGAATATAGTTTGGTGAATTTTAGCTTTTCGTTTAATTAAATTGTATTAAATTAAATTAATTAATTTAATTATTAGATTAGATTAATAATAAGAAGAAAATTAGCTTTTATTTAATTATGTATCAAGCTTGTAATTATTTTAACGATGCATTAGATTAATTCTGTCGCTTCTCAGCTTAACTAGATAAGTCCACCTTTCGAAATTTTGTGAAATAAATGATTTTATTAAAGAAATTATCAAGATTATAATAAAACAGGTTAAATCTAATTAAAATTGAATTTATATACAGATTACAATGGACAGAAAAGCTACTAGAGGGCGCTGGATTTATAAATAGAGAGCACTATTAAGAATTTACATGTATTCTGCAGAATTAAATCTTCGAAAACTGAACCGTCTACCCAATTCCATACGAACATCTCCAAATCTTTTGCCTGAAAAAACTAAAGTACCACTGAATAGAACGTCAAAACAAAATTTCAAACAAAATAAAACTCCTACTCACAAAACCAACAACTTTCCTACATCCTCAACAGTCTTAATTCACGCCAAGAATATTAATTCCCCCCTCCCCCCTCTCTCAGTACACACAGTCACCAGCAGGCTCACTCCTTTATACACATCCTCTTCAATTTCTTACACTCCCTTTCTCCTCGCTCCCTCTTTACACGCGCATATTTTCTCCTTTCTACACCTGTACACGCGTGTACTCCTCTCGCAGGGTCGACCTTTCTTTCCCTTTAACACACACACACACACATACACACTCGCCTATAACATCTCTTCTTACTCTTATTTCTACACCCGTCCTTTTGGTCTTGCTCGGCCAGCGCTGCTTCTTCCTCGCTGCGTCTCTTTTTCTCCCCGCGTCAGCTTAGTCCTCTCCTCTTTCTCTCGGATTCGTTCTGCACCCCTCCGCTGCTTTTTTTGCTCCAAGAGCTGCCTTTCTGAAAGCCATACGCGAGTTTCTTTTCCCCGAGACTCTCTCTCTCTCCCGTGTCCTACGCCCTTTTTCACACAGTCATTCAAGAATTTAATCATTTTGCAAATTATGTGAGCACGGCGCGGGCTCCGTAAAAAGGAGAGACTTTTCAAGGAATTTTTCAGCCGCGCATTCTTCGGCCGCTCGAGCGTCTCGGCCGCGCCTGATTCCCGCCGAGTCATCGCCGCCGATTTTTGCCGCTTGGCTGCAATTTGTTTGAGTAATTAATCGTTTTTAGAAGCGGGTGGATTGAGTGGAGGGTTTTTCTTAGAGGTTGCAGCGATTTTGCATAAAGGTACTTTTTTATTTAAAAAAAGGAGGGTTTTCTTTGAAAAAGAGTAAAATGTTATTTTTTGTAGCTTGTCTCACGTATAAGAGAGACAATTAAATTGGTCTGACAAATCGAAAAATCGAGAAATTTTTAATTGTATTATGGAAGAGAGAGAGAGGGAGAGAGAGAGAGAGAGAGAGAGAGAGAGAGAGAGAGAGAGAGAGAGAGAGAGAGAGAGAGTGTATTAAGACACTTCTAGAAACTGTAACAACGAATTCTAAGAACTCCATATTAATCCCTTTAGGTAACATGACTTATTAACCCCTAATAAAGATGGACTTACTATAAGAGAGCGTACTAGCTATTAAAAGTCACGCATTTGGAATAACTTGAGCTACATTCGATCTTACTTAAGAATATCTGCTAACGATTAAAATCCTGGTTTTGAAATAACTTGAGCTACACTCAAAAATACTAACAGTGTAGAACAGTTTTACAGTAAGTTATTTTCATTTACTACTTAATTATTTTTAGAATAATTATTAAAATAAAGTAAGTTTTTAGAGAAGAAAGTTTATATAAAAGGACTAAATTATGTACAAAAATTAATATTTTTCTCTTGTAAAAATTGATTAGTTTAGGATTTAAGACAATAATTTATTATTGTTTCATTTAAATCAAATTAATAAACTTTCGTATCAAAAATCGTTGAGGTTGCTCACAAGATTTTTAAATTTTCCGATGAAAGAAGCAGGCTATCTAATAAAATCTTTATAATCAATTTATAACAACTCATAAAAACTATAAATATAAAAAAAAATAGTTAACAAACACCTAAAACAATATTACAAAACTCCCTAAAACAAAAACAATCGACTCCTAACATAACAACTGCCAAAGTCAGAATCCCTCAACGCCCACGCAAAAAACCATCCGAGTCCCCGTGCAACTGTTACAGTAGGCAGCCCAGGAGCTTTTAATACGCCATAAACGCCACGTCATTAGATAATTGGTCGCGCGAGAGCGAGCGCAAGCTCATTTCGCTGAAACGCCACCCGCGGCGACGTTGAAAATCGTGCGCGAGCTCATTTCGCTCTTTGCTCGCTCTCGCGCGGCTAATGCGGACAACCGTAAATCAATCGGCTACGAATGGGAGCGCTTCTTCTGCGCGCCTGGGTATATCGAGCAACTGTACACTTAGCGAGCTGGAAAGTGCGAGGAAAAACGCTTGAGGATATACGGGTTCGTTAGGTGGGAAGGTAGCGCGTTTTGCGGGGAATTGGGTGGTGGAAAGCAATTTGAAATTTTTTGGTTTGGGGAGAGAGAAAGATTCTGGTAGTTGTACAATTTAATAGAGATAATTATTTTTTAATTTATACAGATTAATAATATTGAATTAAATAAGTGAAACAAAATTATAAGAAAGAATAATTTAAAAACAGTATACTTGTTCATAAATTAGTTTTGAAAAAAATTATTGCAAGTCTCTAATTTTAATGATTTTTAAACAAATTCAACGTAAATAGGATCTGATTTTAAATTGATGCTTAATATGTTAATCTACCCTGACTTTTCTTGGGAAAGTAACAACTTATACTTCTTGTATGAGTATAGCAACATAAAGTATAGAGTTAAAAATTTAACCAATTCCGTTTAATTAATAATTTATTTAAAAACTTTTTTAAAACAAATCATAGGTTTAAGGGGTTAATAATAATCCAAGGTCAACTAAACTAGATTTTAATTTAAAGATTCATTACTGTATTATATAGATATACAGTAAACTTTAAATTCAAATAAGAAGTACATAAGATATTCTGAAGCTAAGTAAAATATCATAAATAATATGAATTAAAAATTTCTGTAAACTTTGACTATGTTAAAAATGACTATGTCAATTAATTAATGTTATTTTTTAGGGCCGCCATAATTTAAAATGGCTGGTGCAACTATTCAAAGGGTTCGAGAATTGGAGACGATCATTTTAGCAGCAAAGGAGAAACAGAAATTGCTTTATCATTTTGAAGAACTATCGAAGCTGGAAATAACGACGGAAGTATTAAAGGTAACTAACCTTTTAAGAACTACAAACTGTTTTCAAAAATTTCACGATGAAGTTGGTTTTGCAGCTAAAAAATTGGTCCATAAATGGAAAAACATTGATGAAAAAGCATCTGAGAATACATTTGCAACATTAAATGCATATTGGTTGTATGATTTTGAAAATATATACGAAAATTACTCATTACCTGAAAACAAAGATTTATTTTCTGTTGGAAAACGAATCAATAATCAAGACATTGAAATATCCACATGTGAATCTTGTACTTCAAAACCCAATGATAAATATTGTACATCATGTTTCGAACTAAATTTCTATAATCTTGTACACCAGCGAAAACGTACAGTGGATGCGCCTTGTAAAAAGGAAGATGACAGGATAAAAGTTTCATCAACTGCCGAAGAAGCGAGAAGTGAAGAAAAATCAGCCAAAAAACGACAAATTGATAGTAATAATAATTTAAATGAACATATTGAGAAAAAATGCAAGATTGATAATACTTCATCCTGGCTGTATGGTTTTGACAAATTGTATAATGAATGTACGTGGCCTGGAAATAAAAATTTGTTCAATGCCGGAAAACGAATCGATGAAAAAAATGAGTGTAACCAAGAGGATGATACGCAAACATTGGTATGTAAGGATTGCGTTGCGAAACCCAACAAACAATATTGTTTACAGTGTTTCGAATTAAACTATTTCACGTATGTTAAAAGTAAGTTAGTGAAATAAACTAATAACGAATAATTTGTAAGAATTATCATGACGGCGAATGATTGAATAATCGATAATAATTGAGACGGAAATATTTTCTGTGATAATATTTTGTATATTGTGTAATAAGGAAGAAATAAAATGATATTCTGAGTATTTTAAAATGTTTTATTATTTCAAATTCAAAAAAATTTTATACACGGAGAGAATTTTTCGGTAAAAATTGAAGCAATATTGCAAAAGATCGCTATAAATTTTACTGAGAATCACTATTTTTACTGCTACGCTTCAATTTTAAAGTAAGCTGCGACTTGTCTCAGCTTTACCGTGATATATGTATTTCTTTAATGTTTATCGAAAAATTCTCTTCATGTAGTAAGAAAAAAGAATTTTTTTTAAATATGTTTTTGAAAGACTATTCAAGATTTAATCTAGTATGTGCTAGCTATTTTGGTAAAGTGATATTCTCTATCAATTATGCAATAGCACAACTCGCGTCAAAGTTGTAATTGCCTTTTGGTATACTCATGAAAAGTTATTGTAATCTAAGACTTATTTTATCTTGACCAGAGAAATTATACAACTTCAGTTTAAGAACGAAAAAATATTCCCTATTGTATTGGTTAAAAATAAAATAAAATAAATTTGTCATAATTAATATTTATTTTCACGAATAAAATAGCTGTAGAATTTTCTGAAAAAATGTAAAATATCAAATACAGAATTGTAAAAATAAAGAAAGTTTTTGCAAAATATGCTGTGGTGGAAAATATTGTAAAAACTTTGTAATACATTAAATTAACGATTAAATAAAAGCTGAAATGTTTAAACTTGATAAAATTAAATTATTTATTAACATATTTACATTTAATTCGTTATAAAATCTTTTACAAAATAAATGAAATCCATACAATCGTGATAATAACTGAAATTGATAATCCTTTTAACATATTATAACTATTAAAGTAATAAAATGTAAACTCTAAATTCAGCTACAATTCTTTGAACAATACAACTAAAAAATTTCCCACATCTAAAGATATTTTAATACCAAGTTCCTCATATTTTAAATTACAACAAATCCCATCCTTTTAATTAAAAAACACATAAAATCACAGAAAAAAGGCAGCGTCCCAAAAACAAAAAAGAAAACAACAAATTCAAAGTCCCACGCCCCAACAGCGCGCCTGTCGAATAATAAAGTCAACACGAGCCGCGCAAGCACGCGTATGTATGCGCCGGAGAAGATGCGGTTTGCGGTTCGCCGACGTTTCATTATCCAGGCGTTCCAGCGCAAAAGCTGAGAGAGTTCATTTTCCGACTCGCGGATGCTGAGCTTGCTCGCGGATTCTCCGGCTGGGCGAGATGTTTGCCGGCGGTGCGCGACCGCAGGTTTTGCGCGCGCCGAGCAGGTGAAGGAGATAACGTAATTCAGGCGGATTTATATATACGTTAGGTGAGCGGTTATTTTTATGGAGGCGGTCGGGGTTATTTTTATCGGTATTGCTGAGAGACAGTTTGGTTGCGATTTGCGGGAAGGTGAGCTATGCTTTTTTATATTATTGTTTTTATTTTTTATATTTTTTTTTTGTAAGTGGAGTTTAATGTTAGTAGATATCATAACTTTTTTAGAGAGGAATAACTTGTTGAAAATTTTATTATAGTCTAATGAGCATTTCATATTATAAACGTCTCGCGTCAATATTGTCGACGACGTTTCGGGAGGTTTAATAACTCCTCTCCACAGAGCTAATATAACGAAGAGACGAAGTGTTATATTAGATGTTATATTAGTACCTTATATTAAGGGTGGAGAGAGGAGTTATTAAACTTCCTGAATTGTCGACAATATTGACGTGAAACGTTTATGTTATTAAATGCTTGTTAAAATATATTAGAACTTTAACAATTTGGTTTATCAAAATGAAAAATTATAGTTTTTAACATATCCAACAATTGCAAAAGTAAATTTTTAACCAAATTTTCATAAGTTTTCATATATAATTATTAAAATATGAAAATGATATTAAATAATCAATTTAACAAAATATATAGATAAATTATCTCTATTTTGGATTTATTTACAAATTAGAAATGTCAATTTTGTAATAATTCTCATCGCTAAGTACACAAATTGTCGCTAGTTCAAGAAAGACATGCAAGTGCCTGGAGCAACAATCGTCTCCGTTCGCAACACTAACGGTGTTTTTCCCGTGGTAGAGAATATTATATACGTAATATAAGCGCTTTTTCACTTTTCCAACGATCTTTGATGTAAAGTACAACTTAAATGGACAAAAATTACCTTCTGCTCAAGAAATACTCAGCTTGTGACGTTTTTCTCCACTGATGAGCTTTAAAATCACGAAGATAGAAAAACTTGAAACTTACTTGTTCAAAGACAGTGTTTATACTAAATACAGTGCAATCTGTCTTGTAAGTACTCTACTAAAATGTTACTCCGAACATCCATCCTCAAGCGAAAGTATACATCATATCAAAATCAAAACTAAATAAACCTTCCAAGAAAAAAACCCGACTAACCACTTTAAAAAAAAAGAGTCCCTAAAAGAGAAAATCAAAAATCGAAGTCGCGTTCCTCGAAAGACCTACTATTTCTTCCTTAAGTAATTGCCGCTAAATCGTTATCACTTCCACTGATCCAGGCATGACTGGACTACGCAAGCTGATGGCCAAGCCGGAGCATTACGAGAAACGACCGCCGCCGTATATGTAAAGATCGCTAAGTGGGGAGCTTCGTATGACTGTCCCCAGCTTGGCCAGTCGCCGGAGGGAAGCGCTGAGCTTTTTTTTACGCCGACTACAATTCGCGGTAGTTTAGAGGTAATGGCTAATGAGTTCAAGATTCGAGTACGTTTAACAGTACGATTTATCTATTGTGGTCTCTAATTAACAATTTCTAATTAATTGTCTTGTGAAATGTTAGCTTTCAAGACAGAATTCTTTGGGTTTATTTCGATTTTTGTTTTCGATGGGTGTTTAAAAATGTTGGACTTACCTCCAAAGATGTGGCACGTAACCGTTCGGGCACAATTCTCTGCACTGGCCGCATGGGGCTCCCAGGAATGCCGCGTTAATCACATTGAATGTCACAGCTTGGGTCGACAGCATGCTGAAAGTTGAAAGAAAAAATGATTGCAAAAAAGTTTTTAGCGTAATGGATAAATAAAACTTCAATTTTTTTTGTACACACAAAAGAAATCATCATAAATTCTCGAAGACATCAGAAAGTCATAAAAAGAAGTTCAAGGAGACCGAAAATTTAAAGTATAAATTCGCAAAAAAGGTTGAAAGTGAAATGCAGTAAAGAAAGACGGAACGAAAGGTAATCTTTATAAAAATATTTAACATGTACGGTATTTTTTTTCAAGCATTCAACTTCACTTTTAAATTAAAATATACTGCGTTAAAAGATTATAAATTTTTCACATGCTTCATTAAATTAAGTTAAAATGAGAGTGTAAGATTTTTTCTAATAAAAATAAAAATTTGTTTACAGTACAGAAGAAATAGTTCCTACACGCAACCTTACATACAATCTTAAGTACACAATTTGCACCGGTATAGAAGAAGATGAAGAAACAGCTATACCGCTACATACCGCAGATAATATATAACCATATAGATAATTGCAGTGCATCATTATAAATCGATTTTATCCCTCGCACACCTCTCTAAAACCTTCCATCCACATTTCACAATCTCGCCTCAATCACACCTTCCCAACTATTAGCGGCGATTTCTCTATCTTCTTCTATTTATCAAACATCCCCAAAAGAAAAATCCCAAAGCAATCTTTCGCTCCACCAGCAAAATTCAACTAAAACCATTCCTATCCCCAGCATCACCACAGCTCGACTTTTTCATCAAAGCTCCCATGCAATTTCCAAGCTGCACCCGAGCAAGAACAAGAGAGGAAGAAAGAGAGCCGGAGACCAGCCGCGCTGCCCAAGCTGTCGGGAATAATTAATTAAGCACACGGCCGCTAATACGCGACAACGATCGGTTATACGGTGTCGCTAAATCGCGTCCGGAATTAATAACCCCCTTTCGAGTACCCGCGCTTAATAAACCCTCTCTCTCTCTCTCTCCACCCCACGCGCCACTCTCGCTTTTCTCTCTTTCGATCGCTCTTCGATTATGCCGCTCGCAGCGTGTAATTATGGATCCCCGCGCGCCGATTTTTCAGCGCGCGGCTGTCGAACCCTAAGAGAAGGCCCGAAGAAGATGCACGGCGCGGGAAAGTATCCGGACGGTATGACGGATCCTCAAAGAGCGGGCTTTTTGCGATTGTATAATTTAAACGTCAAGCGCGCGATTAGGAATGGATGGTAGATAGGCGTTTGCTGGACTAGCTGGGAAGAGGATGGTTTTAGATAGAAGCCTTATAAATATTGATGTAGCTGGGGCCGCTTGATTGCGATGAGCTCTTGTTGCGCTTGTAGTTAGAGGTGCTTTGGATGGTGGAAGGATGGAAAGCGGATGGGTATGGGATGTTTAGGGGGAAAAACTACTGGATTAAGCAGTTCGATTAATGTTAATGGACGGGGTATGTTAATAGGAGAGTTTTTAGTTTATGGTTTAATCGAGCTGGATTTTTTGTGGACTGGAAAATAGAGGTTCGCGTAAGTACGTTTTTTGTGGTATAAAAACAGTTGGTGATTAGGAATCTATATTTACGAGCGCTATAACTTAAACTTCATCAGCGCGTTTCAGTTTTTACTCTTATAAGCATATGAAATTTGTCATTCTGTATTATGTGAAGAATTTAAACTTTTTTATTTCCTGATATGAGAAAGTTAAAAGAGTCTAAATTTATGAATAAACCAGACATTTATATGTATGTTTTTTTAATAATTTTCCCATTTTTCAGAGAAATAATTTATTACGTTTCTTTGACCATCAATTATAAACACGAGAAATGCTGTAGATGTACTTGGAAACGCACTTAACTTTGCTTGTCAACAAAGGTGTCTAGCATATTTTATTCTTTTTTATTGTACTCTACGGGCATCACTCATTTTAACAGAAGAAATGAAATTACATAGACAAAATTTCTATACTTTCAAAATAAAAGTGGGACAATCTTTTTTCGATGAAAAACATAAAGATTTTATAAGATGTCCATAACGGTAATAATTAATTATATCATTGTCGATTTACTTTTACTGTCGCATAATGTAATTATTTCTGCAAAAAAATTTATTATAACAATATGGAATTGTTTAAAATAATATTATCTAATTCATAGTATGACTTGCATAAAATTTAAAATAATAACTGCTAATAAATAATCATGAGACGAGATGTCAAAAAGATTAAGATAATAACCTTTCCTCTTTAAATATTAAAGATTTTCCAGTGAAAGTATTTTTTTATTTTTAATTTTAAATAATTTAACTAATTTGTTATTCAAAAAGAAGATCCTCAAAGTACAATACAAATGTCTTAAGTTTTTATTGGCATTCTAATAGCATGTTGAAGTCTCGAAGCCGAAGTGTTCTCTTAGAACAGCGTTGGAAGTACAATCAAATTACACATATTATATGTTCACCGTTATAGAAAATTAAAGCAAGCATTCATTATAATGAATCAATTATTCCTAATTCTTAAACCAAACTAGCACCATAAGTGTACCAAACGGCATTCGCCCCACATCCAAACCTCCACAAACTAATTAAAATAATACCGCGCTAATCATCCCAAAAAAAATCACCAGGCAGCCAACTAATTAAGCCTTTCAAACGCCAGCTCCATAAAACACATCGGTCGCATCGCAAACCCATCCCTTACCCAGCCTAGCTCTCGCAGCGCGCTTTTAACCGCAGCAAAATTCGAATTACGCAGAAGCGCTCTTTCTCTCTTTTTTCCCATCCTCGGCGGCTCCTTTCCTGAATCCTGAATGGGGCCGGCCGCCGGGGCCATTAGCGGCCGATTTTTCGCGCTCGCCTGCGCGAGGATAAAATTTATGTGACGGCTCGCGACGACGACGTCGCAAAGACGCTTTGCTTTACGGCGCGCGCGAGCTTTTGTGCGCGCGAGAACGCAATTTCCAAGAGAGGGGAAGGGATTCGTTAGGCCGCTGAAAAATGCGCAAATCGATCACGCACAAGCTCGCACGCGCGCAACCGAGCTATTAGACGAGCGTGGATTTATACATTGAGCCGAGGCTCGTTAGGTATAGAGATTCTGCACGGATATCGCGCGAGGATTTATTTCCGTTCTAACGTGAGCGTGGATGATGTAAACAAGCTTCCAAGCGACGTGTCTTTGACGCGTTGATTTTGACGTTTTTATCAATTTCGAGCGAGAGAGACGTCTTTTTGTCAGGTCGTTGTATTACGCCGGTTTTCGATTTTGTTAGAGGTTGTTGGTGAGACTGGGAGGAGAGTGAAAGACAGGGTGGTCGATGGTTTATTAAAGAATTAATTGAGTGAATTAATTATAGGGAGGAGTATACGTCGGTGTAAGTGAATGGGATGGATTTAAGGTGTAGGTAGCTTTCTCGTCACACTTGGTATTGTAGATTGTAATAAATTGACCAATCAATTAAATAATTGCTCGATCTATCTATTATTAAAAAATGAAGTAATATCTAAGCTAAGAAGTTAGTTCCAGGTGAATATAATGTTGGTAAATTTTTCTTCTATTCTCTAAAATGGTGCTTTAAACTAACCAGGATAACGGCTCCGGCGCATCTGCACAAATTGTCAAAGTAGACGAGTGTCTCTTGGAAATTTGATTGTTTGTTCGTACCAATAAGCAGGTAATAGAAGATAACTATAAAAAGTATTTTAGTATTTGAAAATTGTTTTATTGTTGTACATATGATAAACAGGGTCATTAAGGATGATATTAAAATAATTTCTTCGAGAACGACAAGACGGCGCTAATCCGCCGAGCGGCCCGAAGCGGAGGCCGGAGTGCGAAGCTCCGACAATCTCAAGACCGACACGACCGCGTGAAGGTCGATTGTACTCTCTATAAGAAGAAGTGTGAATTTTAAAATTCATTTAAAGGCACACCTCTAAGGTGTGAATTTTAATATTAACATTTTACAAGGTGTTAATTTCAATAAAATCAGAAGGTGTCAATTTTGAAGTTTATTGAAATTCACACCATATGAGATGTAAATTTTTAAATTCACACCTTACGAGGTGTGAATTTCCATCAATTTAAAAATTCACACCTCATAAAGTGTGAATTGAGACAAGATGTGAATTTTGAGTTGGATTCACACTTTTTCTTTTTGAGAGTATCCTTTCCCTTTTTACGCTTGTCAATAGATAATGAGTTAACATATCTTACATGTATTCATTTATTTTTCCCAAATCCTAATCTAACAAAACATTTGGCGATCTTGACAGGACGCGGGGAATTAAATGATTTTTTGAGATCTCGTTATCATAGATAAAATCAAGAGGAAAAGAACGGTCCAGCGTACCGCGTTTACGAAAGCCCTGCATGCTTTCAACGAGATTCATAGTGCTACAGTTTTGGATAAAACTGCCGCAATAGTCGCGCTTGAAAAATTAGAAATAAAGAATTCAGAGTTAGAAGCATCTAACACTGAAATTATAGAGTTGATGTACGCCGATAAGGACACTGCTGATACGGAGTTCGAAGATGAAGACAAAGTCGTGACGGAGTACCGAAATAAATTTCTCGATGCGAGAATCCGGGCGAAACAGTTGACAGAGCCTCGAATGGAACCAAGAAATAGTGAAATGAGTCACCAGAGCGCCACTGCTGATTCGAGTGAAAGAAAATCATTCAAACTGCCGACAATCGAATTTGTTAAGTTCTGTGATGAAGTGCGTGAGTGGCTCCCATTTTGGGGTAGTTTCAAAAAGGTTCACAAGGATAAAGATATTACAAAGGAGGATAAGTTCCAGTATTTACAGCAAGCGATGATCCCGAATTCAGCAGCAGATACATTGGTAAAAAGTTTTTCGCTATTAGAGGCCAATTATGACCAAATGATCAAAAGTTTAGGAGGTCGACACGGATGTCGGTATCTGCAAGTTATTAGTAAGGGATTTTTTACAAGACGTATTCCAGAACGCGGCAGCTCCGAAGAAAGACTTTGTGCTGACTAAACTGTATGACCAAATCGAGACGCATATCCGGTCGCTGGAGTCGTTAAATATAACAATAGAAAGATTTGAACCATTTTTATACCCGCTTGTGGAATCTTCATTGCCTGAAGAAATACTGTGCGCATGGCAGCGAAGTTCAAGTTACAATGCTTCGCCACAGGACGATCGAGATGCAAAGACAGAATCTAAAAAGCAGCTCATGGCGCTTATCAAGTTTCTGGGGGCCGAGGTGCGCAATGCGATTGTGATATCAGAGGCTAAAACGGATCTGTATGGGCAGCCGATTTCCAATAATGACAATTCAAGAAAGGAGAAGTCCCACGGATCTAAACGTGTGCCGAGTGCTACGGGTCTATTGACTATACAAAAAAAGACAAAGTGTGCGTTTTTTGCAGCAGTAGTGATCATGATAGTGCAAACTGTACTCAGACTCAACAAATGAAACTTCAACAGAGAAATGAAATAGTGAAAGCAAAAAGGACTTGATTTAATTATTTAAATATTGGTTATAGTTATAAAAAATGTCATGAGAAATTGAAACGTGTACAGTGTTCCCGGCAACATGTCACTTTAATGTGTCCAGGCGAGTACCTATGAATCATGTGCCTATGAATTTTCGCACAAGTAGATTTAAATAATTCGGTAAAAGATCAATTTTATCGTGTACAAAAAAGGTACCGAAACCCGGTAACTATTTTCCGGATATATAAATAAGAATACGTCGGAAATTAAATTAATCGTGATTAGCGTTTCATGTTTGTAGGGGATCTCGTAAGATCACGAACTAATGTTAGCAAACTTAATTTAGGATGGCTTATTCCTAATGATGCGATAAAAATTCGTAATCATAATACGCCTGTAGATACAAATGTGACACGTTTTAATCCGATTTATTTGACTTCAATAAATCTCAGCCGAGCAATTTGGAAATTAAGTGATTGTCAAGCGAATTAGTTTAAAATCATAAAGTGCATATATGATTTAAGATAGATCAAACGCTGGCTGTGGTTTCTTTCTAAAAACAGTGAAGTTACGATTGAATACAGCGCTCTTGACACTTTAGCCTCATATATGTATATTAGCAAGCAATGTGTGTTAACTGGAGGTAGAACAGTAGAAAAAGCTTTAAAATTAAAAAAATGAATTAATAGAAATTTTAAAACTAGAAGGCTTTGAGCTTCATAAATGGGCTTCTAATAAACGCGAATTAATTAATAAATTAAAAAATAATGAATTGCAAAGCATTTGTTTCGATGACCAATCAAAAAAGTTATTAGAAATTCACTGGGATGCAAGAAGTGATTTTATAAAATATTCAGTCAAGCCATTGTCAAATAATGATAATGGAACAAAACACGTAATTCTATCGCAAAAAGCTCAATTATTTGATCTACTAGGTCTCTTAAGTTTAGTAATTATTACTGCAAAATTAATTATGCAAGAATTATGGAAATTAAAACTAGACTGGGATGAACCAATATCTCAAGAATTACATACAAAATGGATTAATTTCAAAAATGAATTAAATATATTGATGTCCGCGGGCTACCCCGCGAACACTTCTTCCTCCCACGCCAATGACCGCTGCGACGCACGTAGCACATAGGGACTCTCCGACCACGCGGGGACGCGCACCACTGCCCGTGTAAAAATTTTAATATGGCGGTGGTATGGCTGTGGTATGGGCGAAGTCTGGGTGAAGTCTGGGAAAGAAG
>UELX01005180.1:0-14672 GCA_900480035.1 Eupelmus urozonus | reverse complement strand
TTTTTCATATTTTTCTTAAAATAAAACTATAAACGTTGATAAAATGAGTTTTCCAAAGCGTTGGACCGTACGGCTTTTGCTTTTCTCATTTTTTGGTACCCAAAAACATATCACAAAGTTTCGTCAAGATCTGTGATCCGGAGATGTAATACTCTCCTAGTAAGTATAATAATGTATCTGCTTACTCTTTTGTTAGTGTCAAATATCAATTTTTTTTTTAAATATTGTGAAGTACCTACTAATCTGAATTTTTCCACTTGCTATACTTACTTACTTAGGTTATCTACCCTAGATAATTAATGTTTTTAATTACTTATTTTTTCAAAAGAATCTGTTCTCGTTCTTATATGTAACGGAAAAAATGTTCAGTTTTTCGTAGACATAATTAGTTTATTACAAAGAAATTATGATTATACAAAGACAAAAAAATTCGAAGACCTCTATAAAAATGATTAAAAATGATCTGATATAACTTTTTTACGTTAAGTAAATGTCACGTGGGTTAATTAAAATAATATTATACTCTATTTTATTGTTTAAAAATTTTCCCCATACACTTAAATAGATAAACAATGGAACGTGCTTCGTAAGCTGTCAGGTGATTACTACCCTATTCTGAGAATTTGGCTGGGCCCGTTCCAACATTTTGTTAGTATTCGACATCCCGATGACTTGGAGGTAAAAGAGCAATTTTTTAATAAAATTTCACTACATTTACAGCTTTATTTATGATTGATATCTTTAATATTAGATTCTTCTATCAAGTCAAAGTCATATAGAAAAAGGCGAGAGTTATAAATATCTTCATAAATGGTTGAAGAGGGGCCTTCTAACGAGTACAGGTAAATTATACCTAAAAATTTTTATTTTAATTTTTATGTATACACTTGCTTTAAATTAACGTAATAATGTATAACGCTATCTTTTACCAGGAGATAAATGGCGTCAACGTAGAAAAATTTTAACTCCAGCCTTTCACTTCAATATTTTAAAAAAGTATATGGAAATCACAAACGAAAATGGTATTAAATTTATCGAGGCACTCAAATCTGAAGGCATGGAATCGATCCAAAATCTCACATCTTTATGCTCAAAGTACACCCTAAACATTATTTTAGGTATATATTTAGATGAAATTAATAATTGTATCTTTAGCTGTTTTGTTTTCGCAATAAATTAATACTTTTTTTAGAGTCTGCGATGGGAATTGATCTAGATAAAATAAATAAGGAAACAGCAGAAAAATATAAGAATGCAGTCTATCAAAATGGACTCATTGTCATATATAGGTATATATTGTTTCATATATTAATATTCAAAACATAAAAAAAAACGATTTATAAAACTATATTGTAAAAATTAAAAATTTAAACTTTTATCGTCCTGTATCTTGAAACCAGGATCGCAAGACCTTACATACGAGATTGGATGATGAATCCTTTGTGGAAATTCGGACGACTGCAAAAAGAAGCACTTAAAACTCTTCATGATTTTTCAAACAAGGTAATCTTAAGAACTTCAATCTTCATGTAGAGACTCTCATGGAAACTTAATTGTTATTATCATATAATTATTGAATTTTTAATATAATCAATTTATAATAAAAAAGACTCATCTTATTAAAAATATATAATAATTATCTACTATTCTATAATTTGAAATACTAAGGTTGTACACGAGCGAAGACAATACCATAATTCTACAGTAAATAAATTTCTTGGATCAAACAATGCTGAAAAGGATTCCAATTCTGACGATATTTATGGAATCGGTATGTATCGGACGTATCGGCATAATTATTTTTTTTAATATTACTAAATTATGTTACAACTAAACTAACTTAACTAAATTCTGTTACATAATGCATTTATAAATTAAATTAAATCGCATGATGTAGAATATTTATCGTTCAAAGTAAAGAACTTTTTATCTAACAATTTGAGTGCTATTAATAATTTTTTTATTTATACTTTAGGACGTAAAAAACGATTAGCTATGCTCGATCTTCTACTATCAGCTGAAAAAGAAGGCTTAATCGACAATGAAGGAATTACAGAGGAGGTAGATACGTTTACGTTTGAAGTAAGTAAATTTCATTTATTTTTATTGAATAATATAAAGTATTATATACTTTGACAAAGTTACAAATAATACAAATCGACATATAAGTTAATAGCCTGCCGATATTTCTAAATAGTTAAAATCGAGGACGCCTATTATAGGCCTCAAATATCAGTTCCGTAATATGTACCATCAAATTTATTACCAACACAAATGTTAATGTGCACATCGGGATCCTTAATAATACATCCATAGTACGCTATGTTAAAACAAATTTCCCATATGCATCATGAAACATATCGATATTGCAAGAGATTTCTGATTGGATTTGAAATGATTTATTTAATATTAAAACGAGGCGCTATAATATCTGAATTTAAAACCCGGCTAAAATAATGTTCTAAAACCTCTTATCAGATTGACTAAAACAATTGAAAATTTATTTAAACATTCAAAATTGTATACGTGTAAAATGGATTTTTAATTGAAATTCGAAAAAAATTACAACTGATCTGTTCCTATATACTACTGGAAAAGTTCATGTGAGATATTAAATGATAATTCATGTGACACACCATGCGAGGACTTCTATGAGATCTTATGTAATACCGAATATGATATATCAAATAATAACTCATATGATAATTCATATGAGATTTAATTTCTGGCATTGTACCAATTATCTCAAAATATAGGAAGATTTACTAAAAAATTAGTAAATACCCTATAAGTATAGTAATTTTTTGGATTTTCATAGTTTGCCACCGCTTTGTAAAATAGTATAGTAATTTAAAAAAAAAAATTTCTTTGAGTCTTAGTAATATAATACAAGCAAATTTAATTGAACCCGTTGATTAATAGGGACATGATACTACCGCTATGGCCATGACTTTTACATTGATGCTACTAGCTGAAAACACGGAAGCTCAGGTATCTATACCTTTATAGGCATTAAAAGTTTAATTAGACAAATTTACGCGATATTTACTTTTCCAATTTTATTGCAGAAAAAAGCTAGAGACGAGGTAACTAAAATTTTAGACAAGAGTGGCGGCAATATTGGAATGACGGAAATCCAAGAATTTCATTATTTGGAACGATGCATCAAGGAATCCCTGAGACTCTATCCCCCAGTCTCTACACTATCACGCACTGTAAGAGAAGATATACAATTGAGTATGATTTTCTTTGTTTATGCAATAAATTGTAATATATCTATGAAAAACTTTAATTTTCAATTATTTCATCTTATTGTTCGACTTTTAGAGAACTTTTTAGTTCCAAGCGGAACGGAAGTAGTCTATCACTTGTATGACGTACACAGAGATCCAAATTTTTGGGATGAACCAAATAAATTTGATCCAGATCGATTCCTGCCTGAAAGAGTGCAAGGTCGCCATCCATACTCATACATTCCATTTAGCGCAGGGCCGCGGAATTGCATTGGTAATGAATTATGTCCTTATGGAAAAAAACATCTAGTTAAAATAATGATGTCTCATTGTCAAATTCTTAAGAACATTAGCATGTTTATAGTAAAACTTACTATAATTTTTACTATAAATTAGTGATTTTTTAACTAGTCTGTGTATAAATAATTTAATATGATAATTTTAGGTATATAATAAACAAAATTTATTTCAGGTCAAAAGTTTGCTCTCATGGAATTAAAATCTTTGGTTGGCCGCATTTTATATAATTTTGAGTTAGAGGCTGTAGAACGAACATCGGACATGGAGGTCTTATTAGATATTGTAATACGACCGAATAAACCAGTGCATGCTAAGTTTATTCAGATTGATAAGTAAATTATTACAACTTTAAGAAAATTCAAATTATTAGCAGATATAGTAAACAGCTTTTTCTTACTATACATGACAAAAAATAAATGTTATTTTTCTGTAAAAAAAATATAACTTTAGTTTAAGGCTTGTAGTCTGTTAAATTAATAGGTAAATTTAAGCCCTTTACTAATGATCTTACTTGATGATTGATTGTATATTATCCAATTTATATAAGCTTATGATATTGCTTCATTTTAATGCGGCGTAATGCTATTTACAAAATATATGTATATTAAAAAAGCATATTTTTTACCATATAATATATCTCACTGATTGTATAATTGTATACACCGCAAGTTATGCAATAACATTATTTGCACATAATTTGTAAATTTTAAATAAATACTTTTTTGTTTTAGTTTCTTTTTATATTTCTATTGATTTTTAAAGATATAAATATTAGTCTTTGAACAATATTAATGTATTAAAAAAAAAGTTTATCACTTTTTACACAATTGTATATATTCTTTTAAACATTTTCAACAATGCCTTAAAATACTATTTCACAAAACGAAATCTTAAATTGAGAATTGAATTTATTGCTCGTTGATATTAATATTTTGAATGTAGATTGTTACTTATCATCTGCAAAGGTTTGAGTGCTTCGCACTTCTTAGAGATAAAAATATTTTTGATAGTTACATCTTAGCTCGTCAAAGTTCAATTAGAGTCTACATTCGAAATCTTATATTCTTTTTTTTTGTAATATACGACAAAACGTTTTTATGAAAAAAGAGGAAGTACAGGCAGATCATCAAACATTGAACTTAAACTTAGTTTAGAGACACGTGCACTACGGTTCGTTGATGATTAAACTTCGTCAAGTGTAACGTTGCGTCGAATGAAAAGAAGCACTTAAATACATAAATATCTAGGATAAGTTCATTATGAGCCTTTGCAGCGTAAGTATAGTCATTATCTGCGGTAATTAACCGTGCCATTCTTTTTATTACCATCCGCCTTACATCATTCATAACTGTATTCTATTATTCACATTTATACGGTTTTGATGTTGTTTTTTTAATTTATTTGTTCTTTTTTTAGCGCGATTTCACGATGTATTTGTTACTGATTTCAAAACTTTGAGAAACCATATTATGTAGTTTGATTTGAAGAATATCAAAATTTTGCCGAATCATCAAATCGGTGCAAGTGTCCCCGGTAATCACAAAAGTAGCTGAGATTGTTATTATCGATACTTTTAATCCATATCTTGAGCATGCATCGGTATAATCGATGATCGTGAAGAAAGAGCAGATGATACTGATTGCAATTACCTGTACTTTACGTTTTTATTAGCTCATATACTCTTGCTTAATTAACTAGACTTAAAAACAGTTTTATTGATAAAAAGTTCAATACATTATATTCTTATAGACAGATATTATATTTTTTTTCTTTATATATTATTTCTCACTTTTTTATATTTAAATAAAATTTAGTATTATATTTAAAAAAATGAAAACATTACATTAAAAATTAAGTTTTGTAAAAAAAATAAATAAAATAAATAAATACTTTAAATTACCGTAATAATTTATATTATTATATAAAATTATTTTTATTTTATTAGGGTCTTAAATAAAGAATTTCATAGTTTAAGAAAATAATTTTATTTAATTATAATACTTTTATTAAACAAAGTTTAGCCAATATCTAAAGTTATGACCTGTAGATAAAAAATTATCAATAGGGCAATTGTTATTAGTTTTATAAACATTTCTAAATTTTTTGAATAACAATTCAGATTATAAAAAATTTGATACATTATAAAACATTTTCAATTTTGGTTTACATTTGCTATTAGAAAATTAAAATTGTTGTGCACCTTTGAACACTGTAGTGGCATACAATTTTTTCAATAGTCTTTATAGCATAAAACTTGAAAATATATATTTAATAATAATAATAAATAATATTACGTATAATCGTGTAATGTTATTGTCAAAATATGTTGAAAAAAATACATTAAGAATTTAAAAAAAATGTTTTAAACAAATTTATGATATTAGAATCGTATTTGAATTACTAATATTACTAAAAAGAAGGTTTACATAAAATAATTAAATTTGTATGTGCCCGGCAATAAGTGAATGTTTATAAATTTAGCTTTGACTTAAATAATTAGTTTTCGAATAAACTAATTCATTATTTTACAATTTTTATTCAGGTGATTCGTATAGATATTTTTTTAAAAATAAAATAAATCTTAAAATATTAAAACTAAATGAACAAAAAGTTAAACAATTTTATTTGCATAAACCTCTTTTCAAAAACCGATATCTAGGATTTTAATATCACAAATTTGCTTAAAGTATTTTTTTCCTATCTTTTTTTTTTATATACTGTTGTAAAAAGAAAATCAAATGTCTTAAGTAACATTGTTCACATCATTATATAATTCATTTAACCCTTTGAGTCAGGCATTAATTTCAACATTATTATATTATTTATAACTATTAATTATTGATGAAAATATCAAAATCGTTTCTACAACTTAAGGTAGCAGAAAACTCTACTAAAATATTTGATAATCTTCATCAAAAATTGAAAAAATCTTTTCTAAAAAGGTGGTACATATACCAATACGAAGCAAAGGGTTAAATTTAAATTTTATAAACAACTATACGTATACATTTATTTAATATTATTGTCTAAGCACACTACGCCATTCAATAACAAGACTCAACGACATTTTCTTACGACAAAATATACATTTAAAACACTCGTTCAACAATTTAAATTCGTATATATACAATTAAAGCGCTTAAATATATATAATTTATAACCACCTAAATTATTTCTGCTTATATATGATGGAATGTAAAATATGTGTAATATGTGTATGAGAACATTAAATTTTCAAAAATTTGAAAATCTCTTAAAACTAAACTAATTTGTACTTCTTATAAATTCTACCTTTTACTTACAAAAAAATCAATTATACAATTTTTCATGTAAATGTAATGATTGAGAATAAGCTCAATCAAATAAATAATTTATCGCAAGTGAATTCGACAAAAATTTGATAGTAAGTACATATTGCATAAAATAATTATACTGACTTTGAAATGTTGTACCTATGTAAATTACTTTGATAATTTAGCTTATTTATATAAATGATATACTTTAGTAAAGTAATACGCGAATAACAAAAAATTATAAATAACTGTTTTGCTCTTTTCTTTTTTGAGACTCATTAAATTTTCCATCAAAAACGTACAAAGAATTTGATCTTAAGTTTCCGTTAATCTCATTTAATCGTTGTCTTCGTTTTTTAATACGTTCAGCCACAAATGGAAAAAATAGATCTGGATCCAATTCATCTCTGTAGCTACAACAGGCTCGACTTAAGTAACTGATCAAAAGACCAATTACCATTGTGATGACGAAACCAATAGCACTGTACCATATGTATGAAATTCGATACAAATAAAAATATGACGAATCATTCCTGAAAGATAAAATTTATTTGTTAATTAAGAAATTGTGTTTAACCGTCTCTTTTTGAAAAACAAATGAAAAATACATCAACTATTTTATTTGGTTTGGTCTTATTCATTTTTTTTCTATTAGTATCTTTGTCAAATAACTTTTATAGTTATACAAATAATACAGCTTGAATTAAACTTACTCAGAACTCTGTAGTAGTTCTGTAACTGGTGTACTAGTATCAACAATAATCTGTTTAAAAGATCTTAGTTCACAGCCTTCAGTAGAAACCGGTAAAGACGGTGGCATTGGTCTTGGTTGTCCAAAAGCAATCCATAATGTAAAAGCGAGTGACACTAAAGTGCCAGTTACAGCACCAGTTTGATTAGCGGATTCCGTTAACATTCCTAAAGTAAAAATACCAAGCAGTGGTCCACCAACAACGCCAAATATAGTTAAACTAGCCTATAATCAAAATTGAATAATACATGTTTTTAAAAAACTTAGAAAGCTAAAAATTAGTAAATAAATAAAAAAAAATATATTTTTAATTAAGAACATTATTACTACTACGCATAAAAATCTTTCTGGTTATTTACAAATCAATTCGTATTACAATGATTGCTTTAATGAACCAAATTTTGAATTTTCGCTAAAGTATTTATATTTATAAAAATTTTGTGAAACTTTAATGTAAAATAAAATCATTACCTGAAGTACACCGCCTAATAGCTGGGCAGCGAAAGCTAGTGCAATGCAAATAATTCCAAATGCTAAAACAAGTAATTTACTAAATATTATAGATTTGGACTCTGAAAATTCATGTCCTGAACACTTTGTATACACTGGTTTAATATAGTCTTCTAGTGTTACAGCTGCCAAAGAATTCAGACCAGCTGATATTGTGCTCAAACCAGCACTAAAGATTCCTACACGTAATAAATAATTTATTCAACATAATAGAATACAAACAAAAAATAATTTAATATTTATTATAAACTAAACAAACCTGCTATAAATAATCCAGGTAGTCCTGGTGAGCCTGATAATGTATCCATTACATATAAAGGCATCAGCATATCAGTAGAAGATATTCTTTTAGAGGCTTTAGGATCACAGTTATAATAATGGCTATAAATAGCAAGACCACAAAAACATGTAGTGATTGAAAGCCAACTTAAAATCGGCCAATTTAACCACAATGCTAATCTTGCTGACTTTAAACTCCTAAAATAAAAAAATCAAATATTAAATATTACAAATTCAGATAAAGTATTTACTAATATTCACAGCCACTAATTATTTTCATAATTAAAATTTTTTCTAAAAATTGTTTAAAAATTTACTTGATTTTCTGAGAAAACGTTTAAATTACATTCTGTTTAAGGATAACAATTTAATAGTATATTGTTCAACTAGGGAGGAAAGTTGCTCCTCTCTTGTTAAACACTGCTTTTTTTTAACAAGAGCATGTAAAGGCCCTTATTTGTGCACAGAAAAGGAATAGGAAATCGTAGGTTGTACAGTGAATTTTTTCAAAAACTTTGAATTTATTAAAAATTATCGAGTTTTTTTCAAAAAAAATTTCAAAATTTTCGAATTTAAAAAAAAAATTTCGAAATTTCTGAATTTTTTCAAACAAAAGTTTATCAAAAATAATTTTACAAAATTTTGACTATTTTTGAGAAGCGGGAGAGAAAATTTGTCCCGCCCGCTGCATAGAAATTTTCAACTCTCCATTCATTTCTGATGCACGAAAAAGGGCCTTTTTCATGCACGTGTTGAAAAAATATTTTTTTGTAGTTGAATAAAGTTAGTAAAAAAAATTGTTATTTAAAATAATTTCTTAGTATTGGATGGATTTTTCACCAAAAAGAATTCATAAATGAATTTGTCAAAACTATTTTTATTACATTTTATGAAAGTATTAAAAGGAACACTTTGTACTAGGTTTCAAATTAAGAGAGAGTAGAGAAAGAATTATTTGAAATTAGAAAAAAAATCATTATAAATACTTACTTCAAAGTCATCAATCGTTGAACTTGAACTTGATTTACACCAAAAAGTGATAGGAAAGTAAATAGTCCACCAATAATAAGACCCCACCATGTATGGCGAACAGTTGGATCAATTGATATGCTGTTAAATTTAGATTAAAACTTGTATAAACAAAACTATTTTTTTTATATCAAAATATGATATTATTAAAATCGTTTTTTTGAAAGTTTGATTTTATTCTAAGATTAAGGTTTTATAAAATTACTTTTAATAAGCATTGAAAAGATACATACTTATCAAATTCAAGTCGCCCACCATCTTTTGCAATACGCCAAATTTCAGTCAAACCACCAACCCTATGAGCAGACGTACCAATCACAACAAATAATGAGGCAAACATTAAAATTCCTTGGAAGACATCAGTTATTAAGACAGCCTTAATTCCTCCGATAGTAGAGTAAAAAGCACAAACTAAGCCAATGACGACTATGCTATAAATTCTAGATAATCCAGTTGTTGCCTCTAGAGCTAAGGCTGGAGCATATAAAACTACCCCTGAGTATAAAAGTAATTGGATCCAATAAGCAAAACTAGCTGCTAAACGAGCACCATAGCCAAATCGTTTTTCTAAGTACTGTAAAAAATTAGTAAAATTAAGTGATTAAAGTAAAATAATTTAAATAAAATTGGTAAAAGGTAGTTAATCTTACCTCGTAAGCACTTATTGCACCCAAATTATAAAATACCGGCAAAAAACCATAACAAATAATAGGTGTACCTATTAAATATGCTATATTTATAACAACAAACTGTGTGCCATAAGTATAATTTTCAGCTGAAACACCAAGTAATGTGATTGCTGACATAAATGATACCATAAGAGCAATTCCAACCGGAACAACGCTCATCGACTTATCTGCAGAAAAGTATTCCTATAAATATAAAGAACATGTATTACTCTTTTTTATATTCAAAACTGTAAAGATTATTAATGCCTTATATAGTACTTTAACATACCTGAGTAGTTTTTTGGCGACCACCAGAAAATCTGTAATATAAGCCAATGCTTATACTTATGCACATTGTTGCTGCTATGACTAGATAGTCAGCCCATACTAAAGTTGCTGTTTCCATATTAATCTTTTGCTGTAAAAAATAATTCTAATTAAATACTTGTATAAAATTACTTAAATTTTATTTTTATTTTATGAAGTCCTAAAAATAAAAAAATTTGTAATACTAGAGTAGATTCGTTATTTGACACGCTTCGTATAAATCAATACAGCAAAAATTAAATTCAGCGAAAGCAATATTAATTTCATGACACAAGCATTTCATATATTAAAATAAATTCAAGCTGTGGCAATTTGAAACGAAAGTATGCTTATCATTCTTTGCTATGACATTTATCGTTTCTTATTATACATTTTTATCTTTCTTTGTGAAACAAATCTACATTCTTTGCAATTTTTAATTGCATCTTATATAACACAATCCTAGTAAAGACCAAGAATTGTTAAGCTAATCTTTGATAATAAGATATGATAAATTATATTTTAATCTATGAAAAACGTATGACTATAATTTAATTTAATAAATTATGATAGAAAATTTGAATTTGTAAAATTATTTTATATTCCAAGTCAAATACTTTTTCAAACCCCATGTTCATACTATAATATACTATAATCAATTATAATAGATAATTGTAAGTGCTAAATCATAGTTTGTAAAAGTACTACTCACATACTGTGTATTTGCAAATATTGAAATATATTCACAATGATATGAAATTTTAGATTGTTTACTTAATAAGCCTGTACTCAAGGTGTTTTATAAGCTTTAGGAATTATATCTCAAATGACAACCTTATGTACATATTTTTTTATGAATAACTTTTAATACTTATTCAGACAAAATAAAAAACTAATTAATTATTAATAAAATTAGATTTTTTATTAATAATTTATTAATAAAATTCTATTGAAAACTTGTGTTTTCTTAGAGTTTAATTCAACAACAGCTAATAACACATAAAAAATAGCAAAAATATTGGGTTTAAACAACAGTTAATTTTGAAACATTTTCATCATATAAAATCTAATACTTATAATAAAAATTCTACTTTTCATCATATTTTACTCAACAACAATTAATCTTAATTGTTTTAATCACTAATATAAATATACATTAGCCGTCAATAACACCAAGATTTTAAATTAAAAACAATTTCGTTATTAAAATAACAACTAACAATAACAACATCGGCTTTCTCAATTAAACTTATTATATCGGCTCCGTCATTATCCGCTTTTCCGCAGTTCCAACACAAATTTCCTCATAAACCGCACTTACTTCTGCATTTCCTTAAAAAAAAAAAATCATTCCACGCTATCAAAGTTATCCCAAGGACACGTGCAAACCCGTACACATACATAACACCCCAGTCGTCGGCAAATCAATCGACTCCAATTCCAACAAAGCAATCAGACCCAATAAATACTCATTTTTCTCCACACACATCGCGCGCGCAGTGGAATAAAACAGCTCGATCGCGCGCGCAACAGTATACCCGCAAACATAAGAAACGCATCGACTCATTGCCTAATTATTACGAAGCAGTGACCCGCGCTGTCTGACGTAATCCGCCGAAAAAATCGCTAATAACTATCCCAAATTCCCAACTCCCGCGAGCGCGCGTGTAACCGGCGACTCGCAAAAACTCGCGTTTTCTGACTGAAAGCGAATCGATCGCAACAGCTGACGCACTCACCTACAGTCTCGGAACAGCGTCAAGGCAGTTTTCCGTCTTTTTCCCGTCTGTGCATAAGGCGGCAACATTCGTCGACGTATCTTGCGCTCCTCTTGGCTCTCCTCTTCCGTATAGCTTTCGCCTGTACCAGCGGCACGCCGATATTGAGAGATTTCAAAGTGCGAGCCTTCGGCGTGCCGCTCGCTCCTGCGCGTCCGACCCTTTCCCATCCCTATTATTACTCTCTCTTTCTCTCTCTCTTTCGCCCCGTTCCCCCACTAAGTCCGCCAGCGCGTGGCAAGGGGGATATATACGTACAGCTAACACCCACATGTATAAGCTCGATTTTTCTTGGGATATTGATGCTGGTGATATAGGTTAGGTCTTAGGCTGAGTTGTGAGTGTGTGAGTGTCTCGTTGGAATGGAATCACGTGTGGTGACGTCACAGCAAGTTGCGCACGAGCGAGCCGAGCGCGTGTAGTATTTGTCAAACGGTTGTAGATATATAGTTATAGACGACGTATCTACGATGTGATGCGAGATTCGCGATCGATTTGGCAGGCGACAGGTACTACACCGGTGCGGATGTTAGAAATCGCGCGCATACTCCGGATTCTTTCTTTTTCCTTTTTTCTTTCATTAAGTGTGCTCTCGGACTGGATTCGGATGATAACGGCCGTGTTTTTGTGCGGGCTGCTTTTAGAGGAATAATAATAGAACTTGTTTCTCAATTGACAGTTTCGAAATCGATTTCAGATGCTGGGCTGTAACCCGAATTTTTTATTTTTTATTGCAAAATGACTGCGGATGAAAATGTTCGAGGTGATAAAATGTATCGCGTAATCGCTTGACTTTAATTTTACCGTGAAATTCAATATTCGATATAAAATTGAAAAATTTATCGAGAAACATGCATTGTAATATTTACCTCGTATTTATTAAAGTGACGGTTGAATTTAAAATTGTGGTAAAACGGTATCTGTATAAGTATCCAAGGCCGTCAAGGAAAAGAAAGAAAGAATTTAAAATTGAAATTATTAGTTAATCTTCTACCGACCTTCATAGACGACAATAAAATGACAGCTAAATCGTAAAATATAGTATAAGCAATTTTATTGCATTTTTCTTTTTATTTTTTTAAAATTTTTTTTTTATGAATTAACAAAATAATAAACTTCCTTTATTCCCACCTCAACGATAATAGTGGCTATCCACTTATTTCCCTGAAAAGACACGCTGGAAATGGTCTATTATTCCCTTGGTGCATAATGTACTATTATTTGACATCGATTAATGTTACACATTAATCTAAAAGAATTTAAATTTGCAATAATCTAGGTATACATATCAGTTATCAGTTCTTAATTTTGTAGCCGTGCTAGTTTTAATAACTTTGCATAGTTGAATAATAATTGAGAATAGGCGAAAAATGATTCATTTCATATTTATCGTTTTATAAGTTCTTAAATGAGCTGAAATGTAAGCACGTAGAATAAGTATTTTTCACCCATTCTAGGTGATTTTATAGACACATATAGGAAGGCTAACTATAAAGTCTTAAAATTACAATATTTTAAATGAATGATAAAAACTCACTTTCTGAGTTGTTTAATCTCGATGCTCCGATATTTTTGGATAAAGACTTGGGTTTTGCCCGCAGGAAAAATCCCATCTAAGTCCATTGCTCCAGCGAAGCTATATTCATTCGTCTTGCCATTCTATATAGCTGCACCTCAGTTGGGATGAGGAAGAATGTAGTGAGGTAGAACTTAATGAAATTTCAGTAGCTACGTTAACAATAAAAAAAAGTAAAATTATCACCTCAATAGTTTTTTTAATTAAAAGATCAGATAATATAAAAGATTAGAATTTTGATGAAAGAAATTCAGAAGAAATTAATAAGATAAGTATATACTTATAATTGCCATTGAGCTACCACGAATAAAATAATTATTTAATACAATAATGCACTGAGATTATTTATAATGCAATAAATTAACATTATGCAACTTGAAAAAATCAACCCCTTTTTCCATATACCCGGAACTTTAATGTCAACTCAAAATAAAAGACAATTCAGAAAGAAAATTTGAGATTAAGAAATTCTACTTGACCAGATTAGAATTCAACTTATTTCAACGTTAAGATCTATAGATGCCTCGTAAATAAATATTATACGACATAAAATCATATGAATCTTTTATTTTCTAGAAAAATATTATTTTCTCAACACGCGCAAGAAATAGGCCCTTTTCCATGCCTAAAATTGGAAGAGAAAGTTGAGCATTTCAAGCGTATTTTATAAAACAGGGCGGAAATGTGGCCATTTCCGACCTAGGGTGGAAATGGCCACATTTCCGCCCTGTTTACATTTAACATTGAGTTGTGTACGACTCAAAATGCACAATTCCCTCTACCAATTTAAGGCGCAAAAAAGGCCCTTTTTGCGCTCGTTGGAAAAAATACGATGTGTAACGTTGGAAGAAAAGCTTTTTCAGACTCGGGTGAGGTGTTTTCAGCACTCGTCTACGCCTCGGGCGCCCTCGACTGCGACTCGTGCTGAACACCTCACCCTCGCTAGAAA